>JAJSOF020000038.1:58660712-58680712 GCA_025594305.2 Periplaneta americana | reverse complement strand
TACAGCTATATATTGGATATTAAAATTTACAAAACTTGAGTTGGTTTGATGACATTATTCCATTAGAAATGAAATATTATTATACTTAATGTCATTATGTGACTATTTTTCATTAATTATACATATTAATGCTATATTGATGGTATGAAAGTGAAACGTTTTAAGGTTATGTAAGTAGCTGTAGAGAATATCTTAAATTAGAACTTAATTTCTATAATTTACTAAGTGGCGGCTATTTATATATAACTACAAAACTTAAGTAAGATAATAATATAGTTATTAAAAATCAAATATTTTTATAGTTATTAATCAAGTGGGGTTAGATTTTATATAAATAGCGGTGTTTCTAGATATTTATATGCGTCATTCTCTTCAGTATTAGCTCGAAAGTTTCACCTACAATCCATAATGACCTGAAATAGTTACAGGTATTGCTTTACTCCCACATGAAAAACCCACTGATGGTCCTGACATTGTTACTTGTGTTTTCGCGTTGAAACTCAGAAACTGAAGGTGGATAGGTTCAAGAAAAAAGTATTTGGCATAAAAAAAATATTCAGAGGGAGTATGTTTCATTATTATGGAAGCAAATAACTTCCAAAATGTCTGGTATTCTTCATTGAAAATAAACCTGCAAATTTTTATTTGAACGTCTAATGAACTTAGTTTGCAGCATTTGCTGCACAAGCCACTAGTAGGCTATATTCTTTCTTCATTTGATGAAAACTTCTTTCCTTTCTGTGTTGTTATATTTTTTTAGTTGTGAAAATAGCTGATAGTCTGAGAGGGTTAAATCTGGGAATATCCCCCAAGATAATGTTACTAACAGTTTAGACCCTTTAACACAATGCTTCCCAATAAAATTTCCAAATATTAAAATATTTCCAGCAAACAAACGAGAAATAATCACAATTATTAAAAATGTAAAGTCAAAAAACTCCTCAGGGTATGATGATATAAGAAGAAAAATATTAAAAGCGAGTTGACATATTATAGCTGGGCCATTAAGTTATTTATGTAACTGTTCAATGTTCAATGGTATGTTCCCCGAGAGATTAAAATATTCAGTGGTTATTCCTATCTCCAAAAAGGAGGGACAACGACGAAAATTACAGACCCATATCACTTCTACCAGTCTCCTCCAAAATCTTTGAAAAAGTAATGTATAAAAGATTATATCATCATCTACTGTAGAAAGATACAACATTTTAATCCCCAGAACATTTTGGTTTTAGGAAAAATAAATCTACTGAAAATGCAATATTTAGTTTAACGGACAAAATTCTGGAGATAATTAATAAAAAATTAAAAGTTGAAGGAATTTTCTATGATTTATCCAAAGTATTTGACTGCATACATCATAAAATGCTGCTAGACAAATTACATTATTATGGAATTAAAGATGTTGCACACCAATGGTTTCATCATATCTCATAGATAGGAAACAGAAAGTCGAAATCAATACAACTGTGAAATCTGCCTCGACATGGGGAACTATTAATAATGGAATTCCTCAAGGATCAATATTAGGTCCCCTACTTTTTCTAGTGTTCATAAATGATCTTGCCTCCCTAATAAAAGATGTAGGTCATCCCATATTATTTGCAGACGACACAAGTATAGTAATTACAGCCAATAACTCCAACACATTCCAATCTTCAACAGAGGAAATTCTCTTCAAAATATGTGACTGGTTCTCAGTCAATAAATTAGTATTAAATTGTAACAAAACTAACATAATTCAATTTAATTCCTGCCCAAATTGAACCTCGGAAATTTCAAACGCAATAATTAACAATAGATCCCTATTAGAAACAACAACAACAACCACATTTCTTGGCTTACAAATCGAGAATGAGTTAAACTGAAAAATCATATTAAAAAAATTACCCCCAAACTAAATTCAGCATGTTTTGCTATTAGATCTATGCAACAGATAGTAAATATCAATACCTTAAAAACAATATGCTTTGCATACTTCCACTCGGTAATGAGTTTTGGAATAATATTCTGGGGAAATTCCACAGATAGTAACAGTATATTTCTACTACAAAAAAAGAGTAATTAGAATAATAGTAGGTGCCAAATCTAGGGAATCGTGTAGGACCATTTTAAAGAAACTACAAATAATGCCCATAGCTTTTCAGTATATCTTTTCATTAATAGTCTTCCTCGTATGTAATAGTGAAAACTTTGTAACTAATTCAACAGTTCATAGCATAAATAGTAGTCAAAAATGACTTTCATACTCCATCGGCAAGTCTATCGTGCTATCAAAAAGGAGTGCGTTATATGGCAGTAAAAATTTTTAATAACCTACAATATAAGAAATCAAATTCAAAACATAAGATTATTTAGGGCCGAATTAAAGAAGTACCTAATTTCTTAGACCATAAAATTTAAGGAATTCGCATGGGCATAAACAAACACTATTCTGTCATTTTGTAATACGAAAATGTAAATATTGTTCAAAATATTTCCTGAAAATGTAGTGAAGGTAGTATATTTGTATTTTCGAATATAAAATTGCAGAACATGTAGAATTGAAATAAAGTATTTGAAAAGTTGTAGGTGATTCCATTAATGTGGCCAGGAAATGTAACTGAGATTGTCTTTCAGTTGACAATTATTTAACATTGGACTGACATTGTCGGATTTTTTTCTCGTCTGGTAGCATTTTCTCAGAAATTATTACTGTATGTCAGAACTTTATAGGCCTAATGGTTATTGATATAGTTTGAGGCTGGAGCTGAGCTTTATTTCATGATTAGTTCGTTTACTGGCAAGGCTTGTGCCATAAGAACCATCAGTTCTTTAACCTCAAGTTGTATACATGATTTTTCCACTAACTTTATATAAAACTAGCCGTACCCGTGCGCTCCGCTGTAATAAATATAAAGTAATTACATAATTAAAATAGGACATTTGATCCAGGGAACATTCGTGTTTGATAGAAGGATAAATCGTTTAATATGTTACTTAATTTAAATTGCATTTAAATAATTAAAATGCGATCATTTTGGTCCAGAGACCACTCATTGGTGCAATGACAATTCCTTTAACATGTTTCTAATTTTTATTACATGCAACCATAGTTTAATGAACATTGACATCATTTAGATTTAATGTGTATATTTTATTTTACTTGTTATAGGTTTCCATTGAATTATGGTAATAAATCTTAATTTTAACCCTTGTTTTTTAAAATTCAGTAAATGGCGTTTGGCCCATTGGTTCTGAACCTTCAAATAAATTAAATTACATTATATTATATTATATTATATTATATTATATTATATTATATTATATTATATTATATTATATTATATTATATTATATTATATTATATTATATTATATTATATTATATTATATTATATTATATTATATTACATTACATGACATTATATCAGAAGTTAATGTAATAACATTATAGCCTTATGTCCATCTAGAGAAACTACACTTTCCAGTGGTGAAATAATAATTAATTATACAAATCGGTTAATTTAGCTTCCGATATTACTTCATACAAACACAGAAACATTCTCTGTAGGTTATCTTTCATAGCTTTCGATTGTTGCTGTCCAAGGCCCCTTATAGACGAAGTCATTTGTTTTGTATTTCATTATACGGCCTTAGATGGCAGTTCTTTTAATTTTAAAACTCATTTATCTCATTAAATATCAGTCCTATCAAAAATTTTCAAGGAATAAAACATATAGAAATTATTTTTAAAGAAACTTTTGTTGTGTAACATTGTTCACAAAAATCAATAATAAGCGAGATATTACGATTTATTTAATTCAGGCCCCCTTATAACCCCCCTTTTAAATAATGTATTTTGAATGCCATATAGCCTAAAATCTAAGTTATAACGAACATAATTTATATTCCAATTTTCATCGAAATCCGTTCATCCATTATCGCGTGAAAAGGTAACAAACATACATACAGATAGACATACAAACAAAAATGTCAAAAAAGCGATTTTCGGTTTCAGGGTGGTTAATTATATATGTTAGGACCAATTATTTTTGGAAAATCGAAAATTGCCAGAAAAATTTCGGCTACAGATTTATTATTAGTATAGATAATATGTAGACCAAATAAAACTTATTAATTTTATGTAATTGAAACATTGGAAGCACGGACTGACAGGGAAATAGCATTTGTTCAGTTTCTATGGCTACCGAGTGTCGATTGTTTGTTTATCTCAGACAACAAATCGTCGGCTTATTTCTAAAACCCTGTAAATCCGATTTTTTCAGAATGTCGAAATCTGTGTGTATATTATCAAAATTCGCCTGCTGATAATATCTTCTAAGTGTGCAAATGTTCCTGTATTTTATGAATAACAAATGCATAACAGTTGCTACTTTAATTTACTTAAAAGCCATTTAAAAATGCAAAATTACAGTAGGCTTAGTCAAAGTTAAAATTATTTACGTACAATACATTCCCGAACTGTGTAAAGGTTTTGCTAGAAACATATATTTTAATTTAGTTTTAAAAACTACTAGAATGTTATCAATATTTCTAATATTAAAATGAATTTTATGACAAAATTTCACATCCACAACAAAATGGCTATAAAAACCTTGGCTAGTCTACATTTAGGAACAGTTATGTCATGGTTATTTCTAGTCTCATGAGAATATAGGTACCGTATTACCAGAATCATACTCATGCAAATGTTCGTATATGAACATAGTATTAGCAAAACCCTACAATGAAGAGCAGTTAGCTGAGGTGTAAAAGAATAAGGAGCTAGTTTGCCCTCTTATACTACTCATATTTCCTCAAATGCAATTACGAGGTTTTGTAAGTGCACCAACGAAATAATAGACATTTTTATTGGAAGTACTTCAATTAATATTATATTGAGATGGAAGGAGAAATAATTGTTTCTGAATTCTGCCATGTTATTTGGTAATTCTGTAATTAAATATTACTACTACTGCTACTAGTAGAAATAATAATAACAATAATAATAATAATAATAATAATAATAGTCCACACCTGTGGAGTAACGGTCAGCACGTCTGGGCGCGAAACCAGGTGGCCCGGGTTCAAATCCCGGTCGGGATAAGTTACCTGGTTGAGGTTTTTTCCGGGGTTTTCCCTCAACCCAATACGAGCAAATGCTGGGTAACTTTCGGTGTTGGACCCCAGACTCATTTCACCGGCATTATCACCTTCATTTCATTCAGACGCTAAATAACCTAGATGTTGATACAGCTTCGTAAAATAACCCAATAAAATTAAAAATAATAATAATAGTCCCATCATAACTTTCATATTTCTGATATGATTCTCAGTAAACAATTGAATACCTTAGTCAAAGGAAAAAGCCTTCTTTTGTTTAGTTAGTTAATTGCCTGTTTTATACGAAGGTGGTGGGAAAAAGAGTTTATAACAGTAAATTTGTTTGATAGCAGTTTGACATTGTAGTTGAAAGCTTTGTTCATTAAAGTCATAATTATTATTTTTAATTTATTAATTAACATCATGATAATAATTATTTTTATATAATTATTCTTATGTAATTGATAGACATTATTTTTACGCGAATTAATTTATGTGTACCATTACACACAATCTTTGGGTTGTCGTATTACCTGCATTGAAAGTCAAGACTTTTAACATTACGTAGTATTTACTTTAAAATGTTTGAGTATTTTGTCGTATAATGAGCACTTAATCGTCTATTAAGTTCTACTAATTTGCTCTAGAGTATGCCATTAGGAAAGTCCAGGATAACAGAGAGGGTTTGGAATTGAACGGGTTACATCAGCTGCTTGTCTATGTGGATGACGTGAATATATTAGGAGAAAATCCACAAACGATTAGGGAAAAACGGGAATTTTACTGGAAGCAAGTAAAGAGATAGATTTGGAAGTAAATCCCGAAGAGACAAAGTATATGATTATGTCTCGTGACGAGAATATTGTACGAAATGGAAATATAAAAATTGGAATTTATCTTTTGAAGAGGTGGAGAAGTTCAAATATCTTGGAGCAACAGTAACAAATATAAATGATACTCGGGAGGAAATTAAACACAGAATAAATATGGGAAATGCCTGTTATTATTCGGTTGAGAAGATTTTATCATCCAGTCTGCTGTCAAAAAATCTGAAACTTAGAATTTATAAAACAGTTATATTACCGGTTGTTCTGTATGGTTGTGAAACTTGGACTCTCACTTTGAGAGAGGAATATAGGTTAAGGGTGTTTGAGAATGAGGTGCTTAGGAAAATATTTGGGTCTAAAAGGGATGAAGTTACAAGAGAATGGAGAAAGTTACACAATGTAGAACTGCACGCATTGTATTGTTCACCTGACATAATTAGGAACATTAAATCCAGACGTTTGAGATGGGCAGGGCATGTAGCACGTATGGTCGAATCCAGAAATGCATATAGAGTGTTAGTTGGGAGGCCGGAGGGAAAAAGATCTTTAGGGAGGACGAGACGTAGATAGGAAGATAATATTAAAATGGATTTGAGGGAGGTGGGATATGATGATAGAGACTGGATTAATCTTGCTCAGGATAGGGACCGATGGCGGGCTTATGTGAGGGCGGCAATGAACCTCCGGGTTCCTTAAAAGCCAGTAAGTAAGTATTAAGTTCTACTAAAGTGTTCCTAAATTGAAATTAAGAAAAGATATTGCTAAACACCGCCACTTTTCTGCAGCTGTTGACGAAAAATGTTGTTCATATAACTCGGCGAAAGGTTTGAATTTAACCTCGCCCGACGGACAATAAATCATACATGATCTATTACACGTGTTGTAATTGATCTTGCCAAACGCGACGGGAGTAAAGCGGATTATATTCAAAAACATGCGACGAGCGTTGCTAGGAGAGATAAAATTTCAATTTAATCTTGTAAAATTGTGTGTAAGTAAAGGTGATTACTACAGTAAATTATTCCGCGCTCCTAGGCACGTGTGAATGATGATTGTGTCACCACAGTCGCAATCGGGCAGGATCGATCTCTCGAACAATCGACTGTCGCGATGCGCTTTGAACAATCGCCTGTCACGCAGTTAAACACAAGCCGTGCAGACAAATTATTAAACAAAATGGCCACTCATACATCAACAGACCCTAATCTCCAAGTAATCCAATGCGAAATATAGTAAATATTGTTCTGGTACGTCACGGGAAATAACTGTTGAGCTCGCCGGTGTTGAATTTGATGAACGGCGTAATATATCATGTTATTACGTCATTGTGACTATTCAGGCGCGCGCGCGACTCTAGGCAATGCTGCGGTTACTTGACCCGTCGAGGAGAGCATTCCTTGGTCTCCTCAGAGGACGTCACGATGCTGTAGTTTCCCGTTGCTTTCTGCGCCTATGACAAGAATCATATGAATTGAACACTATTGTACATTTATTTACTTATTTATTTATTTATTTATTTATTTATATTTATTTATTTATTTATTTAACCTGGTAGAGGTAAGGCCATCAGGCCTTCTCTTCCCCTCTACCAGGGGATTACAACTACAATATTAAGAATGCAATTACAATTATAATTACAATTAATATTAAATTTACAAATACAATAAAAATCAAAGTACTAAAAGATTAACTGATTAATGAAAGCTAGACAGTTTATTGTAAAAGTTAAGAAGAGAGAATCTGGTGAGGTAAGGTCATCAGGTGTTCTCTATCACAGAAGCAGAAATGCAAAAAAAAAAAAAAAAAAACAAAAACAAAAACAAAAAAAACAACAAAAACAAACAAACAAAAGAATTACAGAGAGAAGAAGTAAATAAGAAAAACAAATAAAACTACAAATACAAAAGACTCAAATACAAAAAGAGAGGACGAAAAATACAAGTACAAAGATAATATCACAATTGGTAGTCAATAAGAAAAAAATAATACATAATATTGTATGAATTGCCTAATACATTTAGTGATTAAAGGCAATAACTGAAGACCTATGGGTAAGTAACTGATGGTGCATACTTCAAGAGAAACAAAACAGCAACGCTTTCAAAAAACTTTTTGGGCTCAACTCACACGGACCACAACTTGTATGTATGTATATATATGTATGTATGTATTTATTCACACTGCAATGGGTATATACCCGGCGGCAGTGGTAACTAATTACACTCAATAATGACAATAATAAACTTATTAATTAAAAATACAATTAATAATAATATCAATAATTAATACAAACAATTAATACTAACAATAATTTGTAATAATAATAATAATAATAATAATAATAATAATAATAATAATAATAATAATAGGGAATATACTAAATTAAATGAAGTACGATCACTTAAAATAACATTTAAAATAAATTTAATTTGTATCTTAAATCTAAGTTCGAACTAAAACCCACGAGTATGATATGTTCATATCTGCACAAGTACCTTTCCACTTACACTCATTTCGCTGTCAACTCACTCACTGCACTGGAACTACGACACATTTCACTGATTCTATCCTGATTTCACTAACACTTCAAAACATTTCACTGTTCAAATACTTTGCACTGCCACTATAAACTATAAAGCTTCACTGACAGGAACACGTTTCACTGACACAACACACTTCACTGACACAACATAATTCTTCCCTGATACAACACTTCAATAACAACATATCATTTACACCCTTTAAATACTGTGTATAATTACCGTCTATTAGTAAGGTCCTTAAGCCTATTTTTAAATACGTGTTTGGTTGTTGGTAAAGCCTTTAGTAAGTCTGCAGGTAAAGCATTCCAGTCCCTGATAGTACGATTGAGAAAAGAAAACTTTCCAGTGTCCGTCCTCTGCCTTCTTTCCCTCAATTTATATGAGTGGTCTTTCCTTGAAGAGTAATTTGGCGGCTGCAACCTATTTTTATTTCTCTCCAGGCAGGCTCACCTCTGTATGTTTTGAACATTGCGTATAATCGAATTCGCGTTCTCCTGTCCGTGAGTGTGTCCCATTTTAATGGTGAATTTTTCCGACAATACTTGAGAGCCCGTTTTTGAATCTTTTCCAGTGTCTTAATATGTTCTAGTCTGTAAGGACTAGAACATATTCCATATTCCATTACTGGACGTACTAGTGATTTATATGCAATCTCTTTGGATTTATTCGCGATTATTTTGCAGTTTTGTGTGGTTGTGTTTTCGGCGGAACCGATAATACGCGGACTTCGTTTTTGTGGCCGCTTGAAGTCCATATTGACCACAGACAACCACACCGCATGCTTGCTATTTGCCAAGAAAGCGTCTGTCGTTTCCAAGGATTTCAAGTTGTGTAATATTCTCCGTACATTTAGTAATGATTGTACCCATTGCTATGCTTTTGCTGGTTCCTGATAGGTGAATAGAAAAATTCCAGTTTTGTCATCAAAGTACTTATTCCGATATTCATCATGGCGAGGGATTGCCTCTAGAAACATAACCTTCTAAATCTAGCGTTTATTTCGACATGTTTCTCCTTCTGGAAGGTAAAACTTCCCTTTCACTTCTTGGATGTAATAGTAACATGCGTTACAAGAGCGGTATGTTGTCGTTTTCATGGTCGAGGAAAAGATTGAAAAATCGAAACGTAGTTGAGCTTTTTTAATTTCCGAGAACATGAAAACAAACATACCGCTCGTGTATCGTACATTATTTTGTGCGAAGATCGTTTATTACATACCTGAAAGACGAATTTCTAATTAGTTGCAATGAAATCTCCATCTTGGTTTCTGTTTAATGACGGAAACTTTGGAATACCAAAATATCTAACTTCAACATTGTTGCTATAAAATGTTTTCTGAGTTTACTATACTCCAGCAGGCCGTGATATACGTCTGTCTTTTTTTTCCCCCCCAGTCTATAAATGCGAACTTAAAACAAACGGTAAGGTTATGTAATGATTTATTTTTCATTTTAATATTTTAACAATATTATTTATATAACATATTGCAGTAATAACATCGGCATTTGGAATCTTGTTGATTTTTTCACGGCTTCCTTAATGTTACTTGTATCAGGAATGCAATAAGTTTCGTGGAGTAGTAGACTTTACTTAATTTTTGCAAATATTTAAAAACAATAATTAACATTGCAATTTAGGTGAAATTGCAGTGGTAAGTTTCCAATTTATAATTATTACTATGTTAAACGTCTCTAAAAATAATATGTTAAAAGCCTAAAGCAGTAAAATCAATATGTCACTTAAGCGGTAAGAAGAGGGAAATTGTTATGTGTGTTAGGTTGGGAATACTGAATGTGGAATTTTAGTCTTTCCGCGGATTGGTTTTGTGCGGAAACCAAGCAAATACGCACGATCTCGCACAAACATTTTTTTTCGCCTGTACTAGTTTTACACTTGAACTACGCCGTCATACTTTTTTATCCTGAATTCTGCGATGTACAGTCGATTTGGACATTCGCAAAGCATAAGCTATAGACCTGATATTTTTCTTCGTTGCAGAGAGAGTTCCTTAGGCCTTTCCAGGCCTCTGGATTTCTTCTTCTTACCAACCCTGCCCTTCATGTTAGACGAGACATGAACAACAATGACACCATACATTACGGAGGTCTCACCTTGTTTCCATTTGCGCTCATCGGTTCTTCTACTGACGGTAAATTGCTCATTAGACCTCGTTGTAAGACACCATTGTTACTGGACCGAAGTAGATGTTCGTAAATAGCTCTCCGATGATGATACCCAATATTCTTCACTCTTCTATTTGAACGAAATACCCCTGTAATGCTTCAAACACTGTCGAATTTATGAAACGCCACTGTACACTAGTCAGAAGCAGGAACTGAACTGAATGGGGACGTAAACAGGATTCCATAACAACATGCTGACGTTAAATAATTGATTAAATGGCGATCTTACTCGTGTTAATTATGTAAGCATGTGCGTCTAACAACTGCTTCGGTGCTACTTCACACCATCCTCAGAGCCTACTAGATCTCGGCGCTATCTCAACTTCGCTGCCTGTTGTGGGGGTGCGTTCGTGTGATGAACAGCTGTGTCAAATAGTATGTGTGTTCTGAAATTGATCTGTGTGTTGAGAATTTTACTGGGGTGTGTTTTAGTGTGTCTGTATATTTCGTATTGTTCTAGTGTGTTGAGTTTTTGGTTTTTGGGTTGTATGTGTAGGATTTCCATGTCTGTATTTATGTTATTGTATGTGTGGTTAGCATTAATTATGTGTTCGGCATATGTAGATGTATTGTGTCCTCTGGTTATTGCTTTAATGTGTTCTTTGTAACGAGTTTGGAATGATCTGCCTGTCTGTCCAATGTAGAAACTGTCGCAACTATTGCATGTGAGTTTGTATACGCCTGTGTGGTTGTATTTATTTGTTTGTGTTGTTTGTGTGTTGAGATGTCTTTGTAGTGTGTTTTCTGTTCTGTATGCTATGTTGTATTTCTGTTTTTTGAATGAGGATGCGATCTTGTGTGTGTTTTTGTTTTCGTATGTTAGTGTGATGTATTTCTTGTGTTCTTGTGTTTTGTGTGTTTTTGTTTTGTTGAGTTTTTGTTTTGTCTTCCTTATGATGTTGTCTATTATGTTTTTTTTTTAGTAAGTTATTTTACGACGCTTTATCAACAGCTTAGGTTATTTAGCGTCTGAATGAGATGGTGATAATGCCGGTGAAATGAGTCCGGGGTCCAACACCGAAAGTTACCCAGCATTTGCTCATATTGGGTTGAGGGAAAACCCCGGAAAAAACCTCAACCAGGTAACTTGCCCCGACCGGGAATCGAACCCGGGCCACCTGGTTTCGCAGCTCTTAACCGTTATTGTGGACCGTCTATTATGTTAGGGTTGTAACCGTTTTCTTGTGCTATGTATTTGATTGTGTTCACTTCTTCATTGTAGTGTTGTTGGCTCATGGGTATGTTCAGTAATCTGTGTACCATTGTCCGGAATGCAGCATGTTTGTGTTGTGTGGAGTGATTAGATGTGTTGTGTATATGTGTGGTGATGGTTCAAGATTCATCATGGATGCTGACGTTGTTTGCGCGCCTGATTTGTAATACAAGCAGCACGCATAACATAGAATGTGAAGAAGTTGCCGAGGTATTTAGGCGAGAGTCAAACTTTCATTGCAGAAATGCGACTATTATTTTAGGACAAAGGAAGTATAAGTTATGAAAATGACATACCAAATACAATATTCATGGAATTTACTAGGCCTATAGAACAGTCTATAAGAAATGATAAGGAAATGTAAGCATACCTGAATTACTCACTGTACTGATCACAGTACTGGAAATCGTCCTAAAAATTCTCAAAACACAGTGGAACTTTGCACCACGAACATTTCAGAAAAGTAAGTGTCTCACAATTACTTTTAAAGCAGTTCTATACATTAACATGAAAACAGAATTCTACATAGTGACGAACTTATCAGGTTTGTTGCCAAGGTTACCTGGTTTATACCAACCATAAGTTATTTAAACACATTATTCGTATCTAGGAGATGAAAACTGATTATGTGTTAAGGACTTTTTTTAATCACATTATCTCTCTGGTGCAATATAATATTCGTTCCAAGTAACAAAACACTGTCAGAGAACTCCGAATGAAACTTTTCCTAAGCCGTAGATGTCAAGAGGCTGAAAAATCGGAGTTGTGTGCTTTGGAATAATTGTAAACTCTTCACCGTTTTACTACAGTCTAGTATATACAGTCACGAAGCTTGAGTTTATGAGGGTACTAGGAACAATAGACTGAACAGGTACTATTTCGCATTGTATGTGATGAGGCGATAGTAGCAAACATAGTGGTTAGCAACTATATATGGATGCATATTTACTACGTATTGAGCTTCGTGACTGTAACATTAGACTTTGGTTTTATCTTCTGGAGTTGTTTTTTCTATAGATTGTCTACTTCGGTAACTGGTCCACCAGTCTAGAAAAAGAATGCTGTAAGAGATGGAAAGTATACTTCTTGAAACAACATGAAGAGGAGAGTTTTTATAAGGTTCTCTGATTTTGAGGGCATTTCATAAACATTTGGGGCCTTAAACATTTCCTTCTTCACGATGGCAATGGAGATTTGAAACTTATATGAGTTTCAAGCAATTATTTTGAAAAATCATATCTCGAAGGCTAGGCCCTTTCCAGATGTAGAAATTTATAGGGAGATTTCTTATTTCAAATGAAACATATGGGGAAGAAATCGTTGTGAAAATCCATTATCACTTGGTGAGGCTTTCTTGTCAGTAAGAAGATGCTTACGAAGTTTTTTTTTAATACTGTTAAATTCCGACAGTCTCTGATGTCACTGGGCAGGGTATTCCATAAGCGAGAAAGCGAGATTGTGTGTTGCTATGGCTAGTATGCAGCTGTTTTGCTTGCGTGTGTAAAGATTGTGATACGATGATAGGTAACTGAAACGGGAGGCAAGGTAGGTAGGTGTAGGACTGGGAAAAGGAGAACAAGGGAATGAAAATTTCTACGTTCATTAAGCCGTAGCCAGTTTAGAATTTAGAAGGATGGGGTAATGTGGTCAGCGCGACGGACATCGCAGACGAAGCGAACACAAGAATTATGAACACGTTGTAATCTTTGCGGTCGGACAGTAGAAAATCACAATAATCAAAGTGGGGCATTACTAGTGTTTCTACTAGTATTTTTTAAGTGGTAGCGGGTAAAATTTTCCAATGCTGTTTAAGGAATGAAGTATAGAAGAAACTTTTAGGTAATGTGAGTTACCCCAACCGATCTTGTTATTGATCGGCCAGGCTCAACGGAGGGAAGTTCCCTTCTGTATAAAAAAAAAATTCTTATTGAATTTGGTATTCCCAAGAAACTAGTTCGATGAATTAAAATGTGTGTTAGTGAAACTTACAGCAGAGTCCGTATAGGCCAGTTTCTATCTAATGCTTTTCCAATTCACTGTGGGCTAAAGCAGGGAGATGCATTGTCACCTCTACTTTTTAACTTCGCTCTAGAAGTCCAGAATATGCCATTAGGAAAGTTGAGGATAACAGAGAGGGTTTGGAATTCAACGGGTTACATCAGCTGCTTGTCTATGCGGATGACGTGAATATGTTAGCCGAAAATCCACAAACGATTGGGGAAAACACGGGAATTTTACTTGAAATAAGTAAAGCGATAGGGTTGGAAGTAAATCCCGAAAAGGCTAAGTATATGATTATGTCTCGTGACCAGAATATTGTACGAAATGGAACTATAAAAATTGGGGATTTATCCTTCGAAGAGGTGAAAAATTCAAATATCTTGGAGCAACAGTAACAAATATAAATGATACTCGGGAGGAAATTAAACACAGAATAAATATAGGAAATGCCTGTTATTATTCAGTTGAGAAGCTTTTGTCACCTAGTCTGCTGTCAAAAAATCTGAAAGTTAGAATTTATAAAACAGTTATATTACCGGTTGTTCTGTATGGTTGTGAAACTTGGACTCTCACTTTGAGAGACGAACAGACATTAAGGGTGTTTGAGCATAAGGTTCTTAGGAAAATATTTGGGGCTAAGAGGGATGAAGTTACAGGATAATGGAGAAAGTTACACAACACAGAACTGCACGCATTATATTCTTCACCTGACATAATTAGGAGCATTCAATCCAGACGTTTGAGATGGGCAGGGCATGTAGCACGTATGGGCGAATCCAGAAATGCATATAGAGTGTTAGTTGGGAGGTCGGCGGGAAAAAGATCTTTGGGGAGGCCGAGACGTAGAAGGGAAGATAATATTAAAATGGATTTGAGGGAAGTGGGATATGATGATAGAGACTGGATTAATCTTGCTCAGGATAGGGACCAATAGCGGGCTTATGTGAGGACGGCAATGAACCTCCGGGTTCCTTAAAAGCCAGTAAGTAAGTAAGTAAGTAAAAAAAAGAGTGCGGAGTGACAAAGTAGCGAATTTCTTGAAATATGAACTGGAAAGTGAAGTCAAAACGGACGGGATGGCCCATGCAGAATACAATATTGATTTACCTCAGCAAAGTTCGAAGTGTTTCTAATTGCTTGTTAAGTCGCAGCTCTCTTCTGCTGTAAGGTGGGCGTAGCTTGTTAGAGCAATCCCTGAGATTCTGGTTCGCCACTCACTCTGTCAAACAAACCCAATCCCTCAACTCCGTCTTGAGTCTCGTTGTCTTGTTCTGCCGGGGACATCCGTGTTCGACTTCAGTAACCTGTATTTCAAGTGCGCCCTTCCGTTCCTGCATATCTAAACCCGCCTCACTATGAAGACGTATCTAATATTGATTTCATCGCTGTAACATGCTGCGGTCACAAATTCTACACTAACGTGCATTAGAAAGAATAGAATAATCTAAACTCTTTGTAAATCTTGCCTAGTTCAGTTCCTTCTTATTTTTTAACATGAAGTTTTACTCGGAAAAAAAAAAAAGAAATGTTTCAATTGGACATTTCCTTTACTTTGTATTTACTTATTTAGTTTTTTTTTTTGTTATTCGTTTGTTTATTTATTCATTTATGTATTTATTTAGTTATTGTGTTATTTTTTACTTATGTATTTATTTATTTATTTAGTTATTGTGTTATTTATTTACTTATGTATTTATTTAGTTATTTCTTTATTTGTTTATTTGTTTATTTATATATATATATTTATTTATTTAGTTATTGTGTTATTTTTTACTTTTGTATTTATTTATTTATTTAGTTATTGTGTTATTTATTTACTTATGTATTTATTTATTTAGTTATTTCTTTATTTGTTTATTTATATATATATTTATTTATTTAGTTATTGTGCTATTTATTTACTTATGTATTTATTTATTTATTTAGTTATTGTTATTTATTTACTTATATATATTTATTTATTTAGTTATTTGTTTATTTGGTTATTTGTTTATTTATATATTTATTTATTTAGTTATTTTGTTATTTCTTTATTTATATATATATTTATTTATTTATTTAGTTATTGTGTTATTTACTTACTTATGTATTTATTTATTTAGTTATTTGTTTATTTCTTTATTTATATATATATTTATTTATTTAGTTATTGTGTTATTTATTTACTTATGTATTTATTTATTTAGTTATTTGTTTATTTCTTTATTTATATATATATATTTATTTATTTAGTTATTTTGTTATTTATTTACTTATGTATTTATTTATTTATATATTTATTGTGTTATTTATTTATTTATGTATTTATTTATTTAGTTATTTGTTTATTTGGTTATTTATATATATATTTATTTATTTAGTTATTGTGTTATTTATTTACTTATTTATTTAGTTATTTATATAGTTATTGTGTTATTTATTTATGTATTTATTTATTTAATTATTGTGTTATTTATTTACTTATGTATTTAGTTATTGATATAGTTATTGTGTTATTTATTTATGTTTTTATTTACTTAGTTATTTCTTTATTTGTTTATTTATATATTTATTTATTTAGTTATTGTGTTATTTATTTACTTATGTATTTAGTTATTTATATAGTTATTGTGTTATTTATTTATTTATGTATTTATTTATTTAGTTATTTGTTTATTTATGTATTTATTTATTTATTTGTTTATTTGTTTATTTATATATATATTTATTTATATAGTTATTGTGTTATTTATTTACTTATGTATTTAGTTATTTGTTTATTTGTTTATTTATATATTTATTTACTTATATACTTATTGTGTTATTTATTTACTGATGTATTTATTTATTTGTTTATTTGTTTATTTATATATTTATTTACTTATATAGTTATTGTGTTATTTATTTATTATGTATTTAGTTATTTGTTCATTTGGTTATTTATTTATTTATTGGGTTATTTATTTATTTTATTTATTTATCTATCTATTTATTTATCTATTAATTTTTTATTCATTCATTCATTTGACCTACATAACAAAATCTCTAACTGATGTGCATGATGGAAGAGGACCCTTACCAGCTGTTCCATAAACACTGCTTTATCCTGTGTGCACATATGGTAACTTTAGAGTTTACATGCCTCAACTTCGAAGTCTGTTCATAACAGTAAGTTACTTGGTAATTCGTCAGGACACAATTTTCTAACTTAGATTTAAAATATTTCAAGGTAGGCCAGTCCTTGACTTCAGGCAGAGAGTTCCAGTGACGAGAAGTATCAACAGTGAAGGATACAGAGATGATGTGCAGAGTGGAATTTCTAGCGTGATATTGCGTTGTGACCGAGACAAAGTATAGAAACGAGCGTATAAGTAAAAGGGATTAAAATGTGCATAATTCGTTATAAAAGAGAAAACGAATACAAATTCCTTCTGCCATGTAACCTAGGCTACGATAATTTCTCGAAAGAAAGTCAGATATGATCGAACATTAGGCTACAAATGAAGCGGACGCACGCGTTATGAACGTTACGTTAAATGTCTGAAACGAAATGGATGTTGATGTTCTTTTTCTGCTTGAAAAATGGACAAGAGAAAGCTGTGTGCCTGCATGTAGCTCATAACGACTTGAATGACACCGTGAAACGCTGTATGTTTAGGAAGTTGATTCTATCTTAGTTCTCAGGTGAAATAGAGGGAAAAGACCAGCTATTCCATTCGTTCAGGGCCGTTACAAACGACTTGACTTGCCAACTTCCTTCAGTACACCCCCTATTCAGCGAGTCATTACTGCCTCTTCTGTCCACCAAAGCGAATCTAAAAGGAATCCCGCTTTCAAGTATTGACGTACTCGCTTTCCTGCTCGTCTTCGGTCAGCCAATACTTTTATACCTTCGAGATTATAAGACAGTAACAGCTTTAGGTCATCACGTAACATTGTTGTACTGGTATCGCATCTGCTTTATGATAGAAGTTCATCATGTATTGCGTTTGCTTTCAAATAATAATAAATGAATAATTTATTAAAAGAAGACAACATAATTACATTACTATTAAAAGAAGATATTATTTAAGTTGCTAACTTAATATATTTTATTGACCAGCATGCAAAGGCCCCCTGCAATATGAAATTCATAGGTAAACATTTGACAGTAGCTGTAGAAATTATGATTAGTGAAACAGCAAAATTAAACAAATATTTGAGGTTGTAACATTTTATTTTGAACCAGGTATTTTCATTTAGTGAATTATAATTGGTCAAGTCTCTCCAGTATACATTATGGTGTTCCACAAGGCTCAATAATTGGTCCACTGCTATTCTTAGTAGCAATAAATGACCTTCCTAAATTCATTAAAGCTATAACAATTATGTATGCTGATGACACTACATTCTTATGTTCTAGCTCTACTCTGAATGAATTACATGCTCTAACCAACGATATTCTATCACAGATGGCTTTATGGTTTGAATCTAATGGTTTTTTGCTTAATCAAGAAAAGACTATCAGCATAACTTTTACCCTAAATCATGTAATAAAAAAGGACAACATACAAAACTATACCAAATTTCTAGGACTTTTTATAGACTCCACTTTAACATGGGAAAAGCATATCGAATATATATGCACAAAGTTATCAAGAGTTATATATTTATTAAAGAAAGTAGTGACTTGCGTTTCTCAAAATTATTTAAGATGTGCCTACTTTTCGTTCTTTCAGTCGATAAATAGGTATGCCTTAATTTTCTGGGGAAATGGTAGCAAAATTGGGAGTGTCTTGATTTTGCAAAAGAAAGTCATTACAATTCTATGTCACTCAAACTATCTTGAACATTGTCGACCTCTTTTCAAACAATCACAGATATTAACTGTCATAAATTTATACATATACAAACTAGTCCTTTACACTCGACAAAATATCGACAATTACCCATTAATAGCCAATATACATGATCATGAACAAATTAATATTCCATACTGTAGATTACATAAAACTAGTACAAATTTTTCTGTCATGGGGATTAAATTATATAATAAGCTTCCCAATCAATATTATAAGTTACCAACCAATAGTTTCAAAGCTAGATTTTATAATTGGCTTTTAATTAATCCTTTCTACTCTGTAGATGAGTTTCTTAACATAAATTCATACGGAACTAGTTTTTAATAAATAAAGTTATTTACATTTAGTTACAATTATTACATAAGAGTGAAGTATTTTAATTAATTTTAGAGTTTCAAAAGTTTTGTGTTTTCATTCTAATCACTGTTTTCAATTATATGTGTATTTTCAAATGTATGTTTTTTTTGTGAAGAAGCCTATCACTGTACAGTATGTTTAATGGCTTAATAAATTGAATTGAATTGAATTGAATTGAATTATCGACAAGATGAGAACTCTTGTGTTATTTTAATAAGACTATTTCGGGAATGTATTAATAAATAATGTATAACATACAGAAACAGATTATATTATAAAATAAGATATTTAATAGGCTTCTTAAATTTTCTAGCACGGCCATCACGCAATATCATGGCCCACTGTATTGTTAAAGAAACTATGAAAATATTAAACAACTGCACATCAGGTGCGACAAGATTGCAGTTGATAGTTGGTTTCGATTGGTTAAAACTGATTAGATTCTTATCCTCGATTGTATTATATTTTATTATATTATAGTTCACAGACAAAGTACAATACTAGTAATCAATTGAACCCTTACATTACACACTTTATAATAATTTTTACACAAAGGTATAGTAGGTAGCCTGTTATTTAAATACAATTTCTACAATTTACGTATTTAATAAACAAAAATTTTGTTTTATCTTGCATTTGCTTTTAGTTGTGTGCAGACTCAACTCATTCTAGTATGTAGTTACACTCAGTATTGTTCACCTTCCTAAGTTATACTTCACGTTTCAATGTGCAATGTGCAGCCAGCATATCTAAATCTTCTCTTATTCTAGCATTTTCCATTCCTCTTTCGTTACAGAAATACTTATACAGTTCATACAAGCTCTCTCTCGTTGTAAGGCTTCATTTCTTAATTTTATTTCATAGTATTTTTTTGTCGTACCATCAAAACTATTAAATTTAGAAATAAAAAAATAGCTAAATAGTTTCTAACCAAGTCAAATATGTTATTATCGATGAGTTTAGAAAATGCAT
>JAJSOF020000038.1:58630712-58655712 GCA_025594305.2 Periplaneta americana | reverse complement strand
TGTTAATGTTATTCTTGTTCTTGATGTCGTCCCTATTACTACTCCCTTCTGTTGTGAAATTCTTTCTGTCTTTATCCGTGAACTTGTTTGTTTTTCCTGTCTTTTAGCTATAGTATTATTCTTATTCATTTCGCTCTTGCTACTTTGGTTAATACAGTTTAATATTGTTCTAGTTTTCGATCGTGATTTGCTTGTTCTTCATCGACTCGCTCTCGCTGCGCTTATTATTGTTCTTGTTCTTAATATTGTTCTTGTTGATCGCGATCTTGCTATTCTTATTCTTCTTTTTAATTTTGTTATTTTTACATTTGTCACTAATTTTGTCGTTATGTTCTTTCGCTCTTTTGCGTTCTTTCTTGATTCCATACTTTCATCGTGCTCTTAGTACTGTTCCTTACAGCTCTTGAATTTGTTACTTTCATCCTGCTCTTATTGCTGTTCTTACAGCTCTTGAATTAGTTACTTTCTTCGTGCTCTTATTGCTGTTCTTACAGCTCTTGAATTCGTTACTTTCATCCTGCTCTTATTGCTGTTCTTACAGCTCTTGAATTAGTTACTTTCATCCTGCTCTTATTGCTGTTCTTACAGCTCTTGAATTTGTTACTTTCTTCCTGCTCTTATTGCTGTTCTTACAACTCTTGAATTCGTTACTTTCTTCGTGCTCTTATTGCTGTTCTTACAGCTCTTGAATTTGTTACTTTCTTCGTGCACTTATTACTGTTCCTTACAGCTCTTGAATTCGTTACTTTCTTCGTGCTCTTATTGCTGTTCTTACAGCTCTTGAATTTGTTACTTTCTTCCTGCTCTTATTGCTGTTCTTACAGCTCTTGAATTCGTTACTTTCTTCGTGCTCTTATTGCTGTTCTTACAGCTCTTGAATTCGTTACTTTCTTCCTGCTCTTATTGCTGTTCTTACAGCTCTTGAATTCGTTACTTTCATCGTGCTCTTATTGCTGTTTTTACAGCTCTTCAATTCGTTACTTTCATCGTGCCCTTATTGCAGTTTTTACAGCTCTTGAATTCGTTACTTTCTTCGAGTTCTTATTGCTGTTTTACAGCTCTTGAATTCGTTACTTTCATCGTGCTCTTATTGCCGTTTATACAGCTCTTGAATTCGTTACTTTCTTCGAGTTCTTATTGCTGTTTTACAGCTCTTGAATTCGTTACTTTCATCGTGCCCTTATTGCTTTTTTACAGCTCTTGAATTCGTTACTTTCTTCGAGTTCTTATTGCTGTTTTACAGCTCTTGAATTCGTTACTTTCATCGTGCTCTTATTGCTGTTTACAGCTCTTGAATTCGTTACTTTCTTCGAGTTCTTATTGCTGTTTTACAGCTCTTGAATTCGTTACTTTCATCGTGCTCTTATTGCCGTTTATACAGCTCTTGAATTCGTTACTTTCATCGTGCCCTTATTGCTTTTTTTACAGCTCTTGAATTCGTTACTTTCTTCGAGTTCTTATTGCTGTTTTACAGCTCTTGAATTCGTTACTTTCATCGTGCTCTTATTGCCGTTTTTACAGCTCTTGAATTCTTTAGGTTTTTTCGTGCTCTCGTTTTTACTCTTTCAGATTCTTCGAAAGTTTATTTCTTGAACTGCTGTAACTTAGTTTTAACAAAGGAAAATATAATCGTTTTCAAGATTGAACCGTACAGTTTGTCTGTAATGTCTGCTGTGAAGTGAAGCTGGTGTACCGCACAATACAGCCTGTGTTGCTGCACAGGCCTGGAGCGTTGCTTTTCAACTGCCAGCGAGAACTGAATGGATGCGTATAAATATTTACTCAGTTGTGACGATGACAAAGAAGGGACTGGGCGAGCCACCCTTGCTTTCTGTCGGGATATTCAATACCACGCTCTGATCACGAGTCGAACAACGTCCAAATTGTACTGTAACATACAGCACGTGTGCAGTCAGCCGACTGTGTTCAATCAGAGGTATCGGCGTTAATGCCGGCCGGACACACGTTAATATTTACGCTGAAAATAGCCGCTGTTACGTAAGTTCTCTATAAATAATTTTGTTTCTCTTGGTAATATCCTTTCATCTTTCTCTTATAATTTCATCTTTATCCCATCACCAGACAATAGCCTCTGTAGTTGATAAGTTCTTTGAAATTAGTTGTTGATATGCACTCTGTTTCAGAATATTAATATTAGACTCTATTTTTCATGCAGAAAGAAACTTCCCTTCGTTCAGTTTAAACGTTACAGTGAACCTTGTCAATCAGCGACAAAAAGAGTTGGGGTGAGCTACTTACTGCTGTATACCTGTTTGACAGGATGTTCCTACAACACGTTATAGTAATATGCGTTACAAGAGCGGTATGTTGACGTTTTCATGTTCGAGGAAAAGATTGAAAAAGCGAAACGTAGTTGAGCTTTTTTAATTTCCGAGAACATGAAAACAAACATACTGCTCGTGTATCGTACATTATTTTGTGCGAAGATCGTTTATTACATACCTGAAAGACGAATTTCTAATTAGTTGCAATGAAATCTCCATGTTGGTTTCTGTTTAATGACGGCAACTTCGGAAAACCAAAATATCTTTCTTCAACATTGTTGCTACAAAATGTTTTCTGTGTTTACTATACTCCAGCAGGCCGTGATATATGTCTGTCTTTTTTTTCCCGCAGTCTATAAATGCGAACTTAAAACAAACGGTAACGTTATGTAATGATTTATTTTTCATTTTAATATTTTAACAATATTATTTATATAACATATTGCAGTAATAACATCGGCATCTGGAATCTTGTTGATTTTTTCACGGCTTCCTTAATGTTACTTTATTTAATAGTTACTTATGTAATAAGTTTCGTGGAGTAATAGACTTTACTTAATTTTTGCAAATATTTAAAAACAATAATTAACATTGGAATTTAGGTGAAATTGCAGTGGTAAGTTTCCAATTTATAATTATTACTATGTTAAACGTCTCTAAAAATAATATGTTAAAAGCCTAAAGCAGTAAAATGAATGTCGCGCTTAAGCGGTAAGAAGAGGGAAATTTTATGTGTGTTACGTTGGGAATACTGAATGTGGTATTTCACACTTACCGCGTATTGGTTCTCTGCGGAAAGCAAGCAAATACGCACGATCTCGCACAAACGTTCTTTGTTATCCTCCCTCGATCTACGCCTGCTTTTAGAGTTACGTTTAGTCTTTAAACACGTCATTTACAATACGCCATCAAGAGCTACAAATTAACAGATAATAAAGTTCTTAGGTATATAACTTTACAAAGTAAGAGAAAAATGAATGAGGGAAATAAATAAGTTAAAAGACATGTAAAATAAATTTTAAAATATATGTGTGCATATAATGTAAGAAAGTCTACCTATGTATATATCGTCCTATTACTAGTAAAGCCGATTAAGTCCACTTTTTATACAAAATAAGTTATGTACAGTCCCCGACTTGTCTTTCCGTGCTCTGTATTCTACTAAAATGAAATAAGTCCGAAATTTTGCATGCAGGCAACACACCAATTACTTTATTTGAACAATTTATTATGATTTTTCGTGCCTTAATAAAGTTTTAATTCCTGTTTTTACAAAACTTGTATTATTGGTCTTAACTGGTTAAATTGTACGTTGATAAGTGAGTGATAGCTGTATGACCGGATGTCAGTGCTGTCCTTCAACATTGTAACGCACTCCAACCAAATAAATAAATATATAAATGAATAAATAAAAAATAAATAAATACACAATACGCGTACTGCAGTTTAAAGAGAACTGGAACATGGCAAAATCTAAACCCGTGAAGAAATATTACTTCCAAAGGAAATGGGAATATGATTATTTTGTTCTTGAAGACGGAAGAATTGCTTGTTTACTGTGTCCCATCCAATTTATTTCCACTCGTCATTTCAATATTAAACCACATTTCAACAAAGCCCATATTAAGAATTATGGAATGCACAAACTTTCATGTAAGTTAATTATTATGAACTGTATATTGATTATTTATTTATATACTGTTAAATTAAGGACGTCACTCGTTGTGTTCATTTTCAATTGAAATTAATAGTGACTTTCAAGGTTCATTACTTAAATGCTATACATTTATGTTTCCGTAGGTGATGATAGGAGAAAAATTTTCGAAAATCTAAAACAGGTTAGGTGCAAAGCAATCTCAAAGAAACTACCGACAGGAAATCTATCATAATTGCAAACCTTGAAACGAGATAACGCATTATAAATACAGTGAATTTATTACAATCCTTTTTGAAAATTACATGCCGCCACTGATGGACCTTTGCACGGGCAGAGAATTTAAACAACTCTACGCGGAAGTCGATCATCCCCAGTAGAAGTGGAGTGAGGCTGTATTGTATTGTATTTATTAACATTCCATGGTATTCATGCATTGCTTCACAGCTAGAATATGGAACAAGTCAAAAAAATTAATACTATTATGAAATCTTAATTTATAGTCACAGTTTAGATTAAATATATACAGACGAGATTTACAATATAGTCTACTAGTACAACACAAAGTTTAGTATCAATTTCATGAAGTGTTATTGAATGTCATGAATTCACCTACAGAATAGAAGGCGTGAGAAATTAGGTACTTCTTTAATTTGGCCCTAAATAATTTTATGTTTTGAGGGAGGCTATTAAAAATTTTTACTGCCATATAACGCACTCCTTTTTGATAGCACGATAGACTTGCCGATGGAGTATGAAAGTCATTTTTGACGTGTATTTATACTATGAACTGTTGAATTAGTTACAAAGTTTTCACGATTACATACGAGGAAGATTATTAATGAAAATATATACTGACAAGCCATGGGCATTTTTCGTAGTTTTTTTAAAATAGTCCTAAACGATTCCCTAGATTTGGCACCTACTATTATTCTAATTACTCTTTTTTGTAATAGAACTATACTGTTACCATCTGTGGAATTTCCCCAGAATATTATGCCAAAACCCATTACCGAGTGAAAGTATGCAAAGTATATTGTTTTTAAGGTATTGATATTTACTATCTTTTGCATAGATCTAATAGCAAAACAAGCTGAATTTAGTTTGGGGATAATTTCTTTAATATGATTTTTCCAATTTAACACATTATCGATTTTAAGCCAATAAATTTGGTTGTTGTTGTTTCTAATAGGGATCTATTGTTAATTATTGCGCTAGAAATTTGCGACGTTGAATTTGGACAGGATTTAAAGTGAATTATGTTAGTTTTGTTACAATTTAATACTAATTTATTGACTGAGAACAAGTCACATATTTTTAAGAGAATTTTGCTCTGTTGAAGATTGGAATGTGTTGGAGATATTGGCTTTAATTACTATAGTTGTGTCATCTGCAAATAATATGGGATGACCTACATCTTTTATTATGGGGGCAAGATCATTTATAAACACTAGAAAAAGTAGGGGCCCTAATATTGATCCTTGAGGAATTCCATTATTAATAGTTCCCCATTTCGGTACAGATTTCATAGTTGTGTTGATTTCAACTTTCTGTTTCCTATCTATGAGATATGAGTGCAACCATTGGTGTGCAACACCTTTAATTCCATAATAATCTAATTTATCTGGCAGCATTTCATGATTTATACAGTCATATGCTTTGGATAAATCACAGAAAATCCCTCCAACTTGTAATTTTTATTAACTGCCTCCTGACGTCATATTTCCCCCACTTACGGGTTCTGCAGGCCTGACATAGACTAAATGTAACGATAACGCAGTACCTAGTAGTAAAATGGCAAATTACTGCCAAAATATTTCGAAGGATACCTGCCCTCAACAGCTTTGGTCACCAAGTCTCAAAACAATTGCCTGGTCTGCTTTGTCAAGAGTCCATTATCTGAAAGAGGGCTAGACCGTTCTTTCACGCAAGCGATTTGCAGTCGTATCATGGGCGCACGCAGTAACCAAGATTCCGTTGCAGAAGTCTCTTATGTCGGACAGGACGAAGGACAAAGTCATCTCAATAAATCGAGAAGAGACTCTTACCTGTGACCTTTGAAGGGAGAGCAGAATAAACAGATGACTAGCTACGTTCCCAAGCAACACAGAACGTCTTTTCAATTGGTCTCTGTCAGGGTTAACGAGGCCTGCGAAGACTTAGGTCAAAAGCGTTCTATGTCACACTTGTCTCGCACATTATTTATTGAAGTGATTAACCTAGAAGTTCAATAAATGTACATACCGCTCAATAAAGGAAAAAAATAGTTCTTACTCTCTGAGACCCTAAATCATAACACACTGCTCTCTTAATTTAACTGAGCATATTGGGAATTAAATCAATGTTTTTTCTAAAACACGCTCTGAAATATTGTATTAAACTTTTTGTTTGAAATATCTCAAAGAATAACCACCAGAAATTAATGGCATTACTTACAGTTCACCCTGTATATTCTAAAGCTCGTACTTCTTTCTTGACTTCACTTTTAAATTTCGATTCCGTTGGTCATCAATTTCGTTTTATCATGATTCATTGAGAGACCAACTTCGCTGTTGATTTTGTTTGTGTATTGAATCATAATCCTTAATTTTTGCCCAGTTTCTGCAAACAGAACTATATTGTCCGAAAATCTCAGATCGGTCAATGTTCTACTATTGGTGTTTATTCCGTATGTATCATCCATATTTAGTCTGCAAAATGGTTCTTCAGAAGATAAGTAAACAGTTTCGATGAGAGACGACGGCCTTCCTTGAATCCTCGTTCTGACTCGAATATGTTGCTTCTAGGTTCCTTCTTACTTCGGCATTAATGTTCTTATAAATCGTTACAGACAGTGTTTTTTAGTTGTGGGTGGGTGGGTACATAGGTAGATAGGTGGATGGATGGATGAATAAGTAAATAACTCAGAAAATAAGTTAATAAGGAAATAAATAACTAATGAATAAATTAATTAATTGATAAACAATTAATTTTAATAAATAAATAGGCAAATAAGTAACTAGTTGATATATATTAATAAATGAATGAATAAATAAAAAGTAAATAAGTAACTTGTAAATAAATAAATAAATTGATGGATTGATGAATAAATGAATATATAAACTAAAGAACTAAAGAAATAAAGAAGTAAAGAAAAAATAAAAAGAGAAAAAAGATCTAAATAAATAAGTAAATACTAAATAAATATAGAAATTAATTGATAAATGAATAAATAAATAACTAAATATATATAAATAACTAGTAAATAAATATATAAACTAAAGAAATAAAGAAAAATTAAAAATAAATAAATAAAAAGGAAATAAGTAACTATTAAATAAAATAATAAATAAATAAATAAATAAATAATCTGAAGAAATAAAGAAAAAAATTAAAAATAAATAAATAAAAAGGAAATAAGTAACTATTAAATAAATAAAAAAGTAATAAATAAATAAATAAATAAATAATCTAAAGAAATAAAGAAAAATTAAAAATAAATAAATAAAAAGGACATAAGTAACTATTAAATAAAGTAATAAATAAATAAATAAATAATCTAAAGAAATAAAAAAACAATTAAAAATAAATAAATAAAAAGGAAATAAGTAACTATTAAATAAAGTAATAAATAAATAATCTAAAGCAATAAAGAAAAAATTAAAAATAAATAAATAAAAAGGAAATAAGTAATTATTAAATAAAGTAATAAATAAATAAATAAATAAATAATCTAAAGAAATAAAGAAACAATTAAAAATAAATAAATAAAAAGGAAATAAGTAACTATTAAATAAATAAAAAAGTAATTAATAAATAAATAATCTAAAGAAATAAAGAAACAATTAAAAATAAATAAATAAAAAGGAAATAAGTAACTATTAAATAAATTAAAAAGTAATAAATAAATAAATAAATAATCTAAAGAAATAAAGAAAAAATTGAAAATAAATAAATAAAAATGAAATAAGTAACTATTAAATAAATAAAAAAGTAATTAATAAATAAATAAACTAAAGAAATAAAGAAAAAAATTAAAAATAAATAAATAAAAAGGAAATAAGTAACTATTAAATAAATAAAAAGTAATTAATAAATAAACTAAAGAAATAAAGAAACAATTAAAAATAAATAAATAAAAAGGAAATAAGTAACTATTAAATAAATAAAAAGTAATTAATAAATAAATAAACTGAAGAAATAAAGAAACAATTAAAAATAAATAAATAAAAAATAAATAAGTAACTATTAAATAAATAAAAAGTAATTAATAAATAAATAATCTAAAGAAATAAAGAAAAAATTAAAAATAAATAAATAAAAAGGAAATAAGTAACTATTAAATAAATAAAAGTGTAGTTAATTAATAAATAAATAAACTAAAGAAATAAAGAAAAAATTAAAAATAAATAAATAGAAAGGAAATAAAAGAGGAATACGAACGTTGGGGATTGACGATAAATATATAAAGAAAACTAAATAGTTATGTATTGGCGAGGCGATAGAACCATTGCAACTAGAGAAATTATAGAACCAAGTACGGATGTCATTTCTTGTAATTGCTATTCACTATGAAACTCGAGCTGTAGCAATGAATTTTCCATAGTAGTGAAGAGCTATATAAAATAAAATTATAACAGGGATAAACAAATAGAATATTATAATCTAAATAAAGCTATCTTCACTTAACTTGATGATAAACAGATAGATTATTACTTGTTGATGAAATGTAGGAAAAGAAATAAGTAGAAATTAAGCTCTAAATTATGGAAACAAAAATATTATGGCATTTAATTTCTTTCCTGTGAACTGGTTAACCCAAGGCTTTTCCCATCATACTGATCTGCAGTCGCTTCTCTAGAAGTTTCGCTCCAATTATATGGTCGTAGTAAAAAAGTCCACTTAATGAAGAAGAGGAATGACGGTATGAGGATCTTGAACAGTTTCACAAGCAAGGGAGACACGATCCCCTCTAATTTACGACGAAATAAGTAATACTTTGATGTCGAGGCTTTATTGAGATGTGTTGCATTTCGTCTTGTGAACTCAATACCGAAATATTCAGGGTAAAATCTCCTGTGACTTATACAGAGTCGGATATGTAATAATTTGACTGGAGCAGTGACGGTAGAGGACCTCTCTGCCTACTCCGTCAGTCACGGATAACCAGCTGTCGACCAGTAAAAAAGTGGCACTGGATTCATAGGATCCCTGAAACGTTTATGCTGTTGATTGGTTGTTACTGTGTTATTTCGATTTTTAAGGAATTGATTCTTCTTTATAAGGATTGTGAATATCTTTGAGGGTGAAATAAATACAGAGTGGAAGTGAAATTGCATTGAAGATTTTCAGAGCGAATAGCTCAAGCTGTATGTTACAAAAACTATCTATATATAACTTTTATTTATTTTTATTTTAAATCCACCACCAACACAAGCAGGCTTCCAATTATTACAGGTGGCTTACATAAATACATACACAAAATACATAATAAGAAAAAAACAAACAAACAACACAAACGAAAGAAAGAAAATACATAATGATAATAGATGCTAGAATATAGTATTGCAGTTAATATAGTGCCAAATGTCAATATAATGATGCACAATTATTTAAAACTAGAGTAAAAACATTATAATACACTTCTTCATAATTTAAATATCTAAGGAAATACAATGCTTTTTAATATTGTGTGACATTTTTCAATTGTTAAACTGAAATCCAATTGAGAATCACAGTTTAAAGACAGAGAGTTGTAAGTATTACACATAACAAACAATGGAGAGTTCTTGAAGAAAACAGTTCTAGCAATAGGAATAATAAAAGGTTGCCTATGACGTAATTCTGTTCTTTTTACATTGAACTGAAGGAATTTAAGAAAATCACAGTTATTCAATATACCATTAACAGTCTTATAGAGTAAAATTTGGCTATTTATTAATCGTCGAGATTTTAAAGTTTTATAATTAAATTCAAAAAGTAACTGATTATATGAAATTTGCTTGTCATAAGACGACACGTGATGTTTTTTAAAATATAAATAACGTAAAAATCTTTTCTGTATCCTTTCTATTTGCATCTGATGGGACTGGAACTGACGTGACCATATTACAGACGCATACTCTAGCTTACTTCTAACCATAGTCTTATAGAGAGTATCAATAGTATTTATATTTTTTAATTCTTTTGTAATTTGTATTTCTGATTATAAATCATAATTTTCTATATGCATCAATTACCACGTGATTTAAGTGTATTTGAAATGGTAATGGAAATTACGGGAAAAAGGCTGAACGGATTTTAGTAAATGACCCCTCATTTTGAAGTTTTTCAGAAAAATAGTAGTTTTCAGTGAAATGTCAATTTTTCAACATAATTTTCCTATTTTCCAAAATCCATCTGTCGTCAGTTTTGAGAACTAGCTTAATTGCATTTCAGAATAAAACAAAACACACACTACAGTAAACAATATTACACGAAGGCCATGATCTGCAAGAATGCTGACATATTTAGAGCTCAAATTAAATTTGTTTTTAAAAACTTAACTTACTAAAAATAATTTACAGGTTCGATTCTGTAGTGTGTAATTTTCTGGGTACAGCTGTGTATTGGATATTAAAAACTACAAAACTTGAGGTGGTTTGATGACATTACTACCATTAGAAATGAAATATTATTGTAGATAATGCCATGATGTGAGCATTTTTCATTAATTATACATATTAATGCTATATTGATGATATGAAAGTGAAACGTTTTGGGGTTATATAAGTAGATGTAGAGAATAACTTAAATTACGTTTTGATTTCTATATTTTACTGAGTGGCGGCTATATAGTATATGTTACTGAAAGCTATAAAACTTACGTAAGATAATAATATTATTAAAAATCAAATATTTGTATAGCTATTAATCAAGTGGGGTTGGGTCTTTTTCATATGTTTAATGGCGGTGTGGAGTAGATATTTATATGCGTGGTTCTCTTCAGTATTGGCTCTTTCATTATTATGGAAGCAAATAACTTTCAGAATGTCTGGTATTCTTCATTGGAAATAAATCGGAAAAATGTTTATTTGAACGTCTAATGAACTTAATTTGCAGCATTTTCTGCACAAGCCATTAGTAATATTATATTGGTGTTAAGTTCATAGTTTTTTCCCAAATGTTTAACAATCTCTTATTCGGTAACTATTGCGAGTAGGATCGTGATTTTTGTCCATATCGATAGAAAATCTAATAGAGATTAATTTATCCCTCTGGCGTATTTCAATAGCGTGGACGGTTTTCGTGTAAATTTAATTTTAAAGTCTCTAATTTCAAGCCACTGCACGATGGCAGCAATTGGCAACGTCTAGGCAGAGGGCAGCTCATCTACCGAGACTCACCGAGTTCGTTGACCTCTTACATCTGTATCACGAGTAAAGTGTGTTAGCGGCGATGTTGCCGGACTGCTGAAACTTTAAACTTAATTTTCTAATTAACCGTGCGTTTAATGACAAGACGTAATATAAGTTTTCTATTAATTTCAGCGTACCCCATCGTCTCTTTCAATCAGCAAGGTTATTTTTCACTTGCACCCTGTATAATGAATGCCATTTATGAGTGGTTGAAATATAATTGCGATCCGAAATATAGGAAATGTAAAAATGTGTACCAATGTAAAGTGATGAAATAATAATCTAAAAAAGAAATTTCAGAAACTTAAAAATTAATTTCTAAGTTACAGTTATAGTAGCCTACATAACAACCATTCTAGCTTAATTCAACAGTCAAAGTTCCTTTGTTCTGCACAAAACATTTAAAAAAAATAGCTACCATCTATACGACCAAAACTATGGCAATCTGATTTCAGATTTTTCTTCTTGAAATTTTTATTACGCCATAACAACCATGTTCGTTTAAAAATGTTCACCTTTATTATTTCCAATTTTATAGTGTATCTACGTTTACCGTTTAGCATGTACTTTGATTTGAGATTATAGTATTGTAAGTCCATTATCTTATATTCCAAAATATCAAGAAAGTTATTTCATACCATGTTCATCCTCCTCCAGTCTCGACACTGAATTGCTAGCTATTGATGCTGCTCTTCAATGTGTTACTCAAATTTCTGAAAAATCTATTTGCATACTTACCGACTCCAAGGGGGGCTATATTTAATATAATTAAATATGTACCAAACCTATATGCACATAGAATTATTCCAATTCAGAAACAACTAAGTAAACTAAAAGAACTCCAAAAGGAAATAACATTTCAATGGATACCTAGTCAATGTGGTATACCTGGAAACGAGAAAGTGGATGATATTGCAAAACAGGCAACATATTTGCAACCAACACCTCTTCAAGTGATATCTCTATCCAGTGCTTTTGCTTCAGTAAAGTCTCATTTTACAAACCTATGGATCAACAATTGGCTCTCTTCTGACAAAGGAAAAATTTTACAGTCTGTACAAAAGAAACCAAATGACCTGGAAATGTACAAAAACTTGCCCAGACATGTTCAAACATTTTTAACAAGAGCCAGAACAGGTCACATTGTCACTCAATTGTACCTACACCGATTTCACATTTCTGATAATCCTACTTGTCTGTGGTGTAATAATCATGATGAAGATCTGGAACACATTCTTCTATACTGTCCATCCATAAACCACAAAAGAAGTAAATTAAAATCATCAGTACCAGTTGCAGAGGACACAGCCCTGCAGTATATATTGACTACACCCCAACTCTGGCTACTAGCAACAGGCATCTATAATGAACACGGATCAAAATACCCCTCATTTCTCATGAAAAACAACAACTGAATAGACTACAGTGGACTATAGTGGACTTCATGTTGTCGGCAAACAGCTGGATACATTAAGAAGATTGATCTTAAAATTAGTTGCTCAAATTATAAAAAATATGTATTTGTTCTTTTTTAATTTTGCTGCATCTTTGAAGGTTGGCATCTCTGGACTTAAGTATGAACAATGACAGGAGTCCAAATTAATGATGATTAACAGATTGAATATTTTGTGTTTTTAAATTGAATTAATATACTTGCTATATATTATACTTTCATATTTAAGACAGATGAATAATTGTTTAGATTTGTAAATTTAATCATCTGCTTCTTATATACAGTATATTTTTTGTAAAACCACCAATGTAGCTCAGTCGGCAGACTCGCTAGCCTGCTGATCCGGAGCTGAGCTCTGATTTGAGTTAGATTTCCGTTTGGGCTGTTTAACTTACCTAATTTGGTTTTCCCGATGTTTTCACCAACCATAAGACAAATGCCAGGTAATCTATGCCGAATCTTGGACCTCACTTCGTCCCGCCAAAAAATTTTTAATTTATAAATCAATATAAAATATCAAATCAATAAAATATTTTCATAGAAATTTTAATAACTTTGAAAGGTATATACATAAATATAGAACTAAAAATATGAATTCTCTGCGTTTGTCTGAACCAAAATGTAAAACCAATGCAGCTTTTTATCATAGCATGAGTCAAGGTCCCAGATTATTAAACAGATTTTATTCCAATAATATTTCAACCACGAATCCTCTCCAAATTAATAAAAATAAAAATAAAAAAAAAATTGTATTCGATTTATAGTTTGGGTTTAAACATATTAAACACTATTTAATCTGTATTCACTCTCAATTTTAATTTTATTTTTGTGTGTATTGGAATCCCCTCCTGAGCACGAGTCTTACTCATTCAGGAGTGGGCTAGTTTATCTTTCATTGTATTTATTGACTTGTATTCATTTAAAACTTACTAGCAATAAAATGATCTTGATAGTGATAATGCAAGATGATGGTGATTTCACTACTTCAACGAATTGAACACAGATTTTTGATGTACGAAACATTGTTGAAATGATTCCGGCTATACAATACCGGTACCTTAGTCCAGTGAACTGGACCAGATCGGCGCAGCTTGAAATAACAGGACATAACACAAGTAGTCCAGTAGCTATGGTAGAAGAAAATAAAAAAACGCGCCCAGGGGCGTGGCGTGTTTCAGTACAAAGCGCCACCCCGGGCAATGCGTCTCCCCAGCAAGACATCTGACAGGACCCTCCGTTTTCCATCAGGCACTCAACAATAGATCCGAACCTTTGATTCGCAATTCATGGACTTCTGTCAGCGACACCATTAACAGGAAATAAAGGAGTTCGCGAGGGGATAGACCCCACACCCCTGCTACGAAAGGAAAGCTAAATATTTCTGGAAACGTCGTGCCGCTACAAACACACATACACTGTTCCTGGTAGCCAATATGTGTGAAGTTTTGGAAAACCATGAGGATCGTCGGTGATGACTTGGAGATACAAACGTCAGACATTCGGAAGATTATTATCGATATCACCTTCCTATCTGCCATCGTAATCGTCATTCTTATTGATTTCATTATTTCGCCAATACATCATCCTACGTTTGATAAAAAAATAATTCTCTCAACAGTCATTTGTCGCTGCTCAAATGTCACACTTCATGCTGGCCTGAAGTGTTTTTCTCTGTAAGTGTGTCAGCTATAATTGAAATATGAAAGTCAAATAAATCGGAGAAGAGCTGCCGTACTGTTCACATAGGCAGGCAGTCACACTCAGTAACAGACAATCAATTTTTTTTTTTATTTCTGTGCTTCCTTCATACTTACATCATTATCTGTCTCTATATCTACATAGATCCATCCATCCTTAATTGATTCTTCCATCCATCCTTCCCACCATCCATCTTTCTATTCATCCATCACTGCATCCATATATACAACGATCCATCGACCCATCCATCCTCCTTGCATTCATCTACACAATGATCCACTGATTTATCCCTGCATTCTTCCATCCATCCATCCATCCATCCATCCATCCATCCATCCATCCATCCATCCATCCTTCCACCCATGTTTTCATCTGTCCATCCAGCCATCCTTCCATCTTACCATCCATCCATCTCTCCATCCTTCCATCCGTCCATCCATCCATTCTCCCATTAGTCCTTCCATTCATTCATCCATCCTATCCGTACTTTCATCTTTCTATCCATCCTTCCATCCATCCATTCATCCATCCATCCATCCATCTATCCATCCTTCTATCCTTTCTTCCATCCTTCCACCCATGTTTTCATCTGTGCATCCATCCACCTTTCCATACATCCTCCATCCATCCATCCATCCATCCATCCATCCATCCATTCCACCCATGTTTTCATCTGTCCATCCATCCATCCTTCCATCTTACCATCCATCCATCTTTTCATCCATCTATCTCTCCATCCTTCATCATCCACCTTTCCATCCATCCATTCTCCCATTATCCATCCATCCACCCATTCATCCATCCATCCTTCCACGTATGTTTTCATCTGTGCATCCATCCATCCTATCCATCCATCCACCTATCCATCCATCCATCCATCCTTCCACCCATTCATCCATCCATCCTTCCACTCATCCATCCATCCACCTTTCCATCCATCCATCCATCCATCCATCCATGTTTTCATCTCCTTCACGTGCATCCATCCACCTTTCCATCCATCCTTCCACCCATCCATCCATCCATCCATCCACCCATTCATCCATCCATCCTTCCACCCATGTTTTCATCTGTGCATCCATCCACCTTTCCATCCATCCTTCTATCCATCCTTCCACCCATCCATCCATCCATCCATCCACCCATTCATCCATCCATCCTTCCACCCATGTTTTCATCTGTGCATCCATCCACCTTTCCATCCATCCTTCTATCCATCCTTCCATCCATCCATCCATCCATCCATCCACCCATTCATCCATCCATCCTTCCACCCCATCCATTTCATCCATCCATCCTTCCACCCATGTTTTCATCTGTGCATCCATCCACCTTTCCATCCATCCTTCCACCCATCCATCCATCCACCCATTCATCCATCCATCCTTCCACGCATGTTTTCATCTGTGCATCCATCCATCTATCCGTCCATCCATCCTTCCATCCATCGATCATTCCATTCATTCATCTGCCTATCCAGTTTATCTTCTTCATTTATCTCATCTCTTTGTCTGTCTGTCTGATCATTCCTCTTTTCTTTCCATTATCATTCCGTCCTTTTTCTTTGTTTTTTTTTTTTCATTTTTTTTTTTTTTTCACTTGTTATCTTCCCATAGCAGGGCCTAGTCGGTAACGCCCCGTGTAAAGGAGCACTTGTAATAGCCACTTGTTTTTCGTCACGGAGTGAATCTTGATTGAAAGTCAAGTCAGAAAATACAGAAATATCGGAAGCTCAGTTTGCCGTGCAGGTGTTGATCCACAACAAGCAGCTCATGTCTAATTCGCTGTCATGAACTTTCCTCCGCTTTTTCAATTACCGCACGAGTAGGAATCGATGCGAAATTAAAACTATTCTGAATTCAAAACTGGATTATGTACCTCGCTGTGCGCAGAATTTGGACATCCTTGGAGGACAAGATTTGTATACCGAATGTGAATTCTTCAGTTCATCGGTACCTCCTCAAGGAGGGACCTCATGGAGAAAGAGCTTTCAAGGAGAATGCATGAATAAAATAATCTATACTCTGCTTTTCATACAGAGGGAACTTTCCGCTGAAATTTGAAACAGTTTGACCACCTCGACTTCCAGGCGGGGCTACTCTATAGGACGCTTCGCCCAGAAATTATTTGACAAAAACAAATTCAAGTAATGGAATATATAAATATAAAGTACAGAACTACACTAAAAATAATTTCATCTGAAAATATGACAGGTCTTCTTAATTCCCTCATTTTCTCATTGTTCTTAACAATTTGTTGTGACGGGCATCAATGTCGCCACGTTCCATAAATATTTCTTCCGAATATATACCGTATTACTTTCACGTGTTAAAATTAGGTACCATTTTGTTGACTAGTTTCAACCTGTTTTAGACTATCTTCAGAACTGGATGTTCCTGGTTCCGCGCCTTCTCATTTTACTTCCTGTGGGGGTGTGTTTGTGTAGTGTAATGTGGAGTCAAATAGATTGCGTTCTGAAATTGAGTTCTGTGTTGAGAATATCATGAGGGTGTGTTTTTGTGTCTGTATATTTCGTATTATTCTAGTTTCTTATTTCTTGATTGAATGTGTAGAATTTCTATGTCTGTGTTGATGTCTCTGTAGGTCTGGTTAGCATTATTGTGATGTTTTCCGCGTATGTGGAATTATTTTGTAATTTTGTTATGGCTGTATAATTAAATATTAAAAACAAATCAAGACTTAAATAAAATAAAATTTTAACAAACTTAAAATGAAAGTTGTTATTATAAAACCAACACTAATCAAAAACAATAGAAATTATAAAAATATATTATAGAGCTTGATGTTTTCATTGTAACGTGTTTGAAATGATCTGCCTGTTTGTCCTATGTAGAAGTTGTTGCAGGTGTTTCATTTGAGTTTGTATACGCCTGTGTGGTTGTTTTCTTTGTTTGTTTGTGTGTTGAAATGCTTTTGTAGAGAGTTTTGTATTCTCTATCCAATGTTGTAATTTAATTTCTTGAATGAGGTTGCAATTTTGTGTCTGTTTTTCTTTTCGTATATTAATGTGATGTATTTTTTCTGTTATGTATTGTCTGTATTGTTATGTCTTTTGTAATTATGTTTTGTCTTTCTTATTATGTTGTCTATTATGTTAGGGTTGTATCCGTTTTCTTATGCTATGTATTTGATTGTGTTTAGCTCTTCTTGTAGTCTTGTTGCTTCACAGACTTCTCAACATATCAATGAGCCAACAAGACTACAAAGAATAAGCTAAACACAATCAAATACATAGCACAAGAAAACGGATATAACCCTAACATAATAGATAGTATAATAAGAAAGACAAAACAGAATTACAAAAAACACAGGAATACAACACAGTACACAAGAACGCAAAAAATACATCACACTAACATACGAAAACAAAAACACACACAAAATTGTAATCTCATTTAATAATAGTACATTATGCAACGAGCCTATAATGGTAGTAATTAAGACGCGAGTATGTTTATGAAACGAGCGCAAGCGAGTTTCATAATTTTCATACGAGCATCTTAATTACCATTATAGTCAAGTTTCATGCGACTTTTTATGCTCGACCATATTTCTTACTTGAAATTATTCATAAGTATTCATGTTATTCTTATCTGACTGGGGAGCGGAACTGACCTAGTGAAATACCTCGTAAATTGTGAGATGTGCGCAGACGCGAAAGTATTGATTTTTTCCGAGAAACAAATGTCGACATTGACCTTGATATAATCTAGAGACTAAAATAAACATTAATCTTGATATAACCTTGAAATTGAATTAGACATTGAAAAACGAGATGACAAATTGAATTTATTTGAATATTACTTACAATTAACGCTAATTATTATAGTAACAGAACTGACTTTATTTCAAATATTGGTGAAATGAATTTGCGGGAATGTGCTTTGTGAAAGGCTGGAAGATGACGGTGAATTGATGATAATTTGTGTGTTGTTTTTTTCGACTGACTTGTCTTTCGATTGCATATCCGAGGATAATCGATACTTGCGCTTTCATATTGCTACAATGGTATTTTCTGATTGGTGGAACACCTGAACTTTAATGAATAGGTGTACTTTAATGAGGTCCATTAAAGGGCTGCTACCAGGTGTATTATTACTACATTTCGGCATGATCGAGCATAAATTAAATTAAAACATCGCACACAGAACAAAAAACACTACAAAAGCATCTCAACACACGAACAACATAAACAAATACAACCACACAGGCGTATGCAAACTCAAATGAAACACCTGCAACAACTTCTACATAGGACACACAGGCAGATCACTTCAAACACGTTACAAAGAACACATCACAGCCATAACAAAATCACAAAACACCTCCACATATGCAGAATACATCACAAATGCTAACCACACCTACAGCAACATAAACACAGACATGGAAATTTTACACATTCAATAAAAAAACTAGAAAGTAAACACGCTAGAACAATATGAAATATACGGACACACAAAAACACATCCCTATGAAATCCTCAACACACAACTCAATTTCAGAACACACACACTATTCGACTCCACATTAGATTACACAAACACACCCCCACAGGAAGCATAAACAGAAGGCGCGAAAAAAAGGAACACCCAGTTATGAAGATAACCTACAACAGGTTGAAACTAGTCAACAACAAGGTACCTACTGTTCTCCAACCAGGAGATCAACCGTGAAAGGAATGTGCTTACTATTGCGGCATCTATTGGAGCGAAGTAGGTAGATAATATTACCGTTATAACGTCAGTTTAAAAACCATGCACTCTCCTGCATATGTTATTTCCTGTATGGATTAAAAGACATTGGGCCGTATTCATAGACATTTTTAGCGCGGGTTTCCGGTGGGTGATCAGCGTTTTTCGTATTCATAAACCAGTGTTAGCGATAGGATATGATTTGAATTCTGTACTAGTAACCAGTGGATAGCCGGGGCTAGCTTAGTACGCTCGTAGCGCGTGCTGCGAAATGTCTATGAATAGCACCCCAGGAGATTAACAGGGTTGTCCACACCTGTGGAGTAACGGTCAGCGCGCCTGACCGCGAAACCAGGTGGCCCGGGTTCGAATCCTGGTTGGGGCAAGTTACCTGGTTGAGGTTTTTTCCGGGGTTTTCCCCCAACCCAATACGAGCAAATGCTGGGTAACTTTCGTTGCTGCACCCCGGACTCATTTCACCGGCATTATCACCTTCATATCATTCAGACACTAAATAACCTAGATGTTGATAAAGCGTCGTAAAATAATCCAATAAAATAAATAAATATTGGAGCGAAGTAGATAGATAATATTACCGTTATAACGTCAGTTTAAAAACCATGCGCTCTCCTGCATATGTTATTTCCTGTATGGAGGGATTAAAAGACCAGGAGGTTAACCGTGATCTAATTTTGTAACTAGGATAATGTAAGTGTGTGTGTATCAGTGATATCATTTGTGCTGTGAGAGCTAGCCAATACAGATACGAGTACCCACGTGTGTGACCTTATGACATCAACATTCATTCACAGCATTACCCCGCTACGTCTCATTCCGCAGAGACTTTCTCGTGGTTGGAGTACAGTACTTTAAACACGTGAAAGAAATAGAGTTTATATTCCGAAGTGATATAGTGTTAAAAGTTGTGTAAACAAGATGTAAAATATTTCTTATTGCCCTCGTTTCTGCTGTACTGGAATCCAATAGCTTTTGGTACTTTCCGCAATGAGTAACGTAACATTTCAATTTTTAGTGTTTATGTTTTGCCAGTTTCAAGCAAAATATCGTCAAGACTGCGAATAAAACTTTCTTCATATAAAGCAGGCACTGTCCGTCTTAAAGCTTCCTGATTAAATATGTCCAATGTTGTAACAGGAGAGTCGCAAACTAGACTTTTCTAAAGTTCAAATTTTATGTGAAGTGACTCGACTCTGCTATCGCTGGGCTTTGAACTCGGGTCTGCGCTCTACCAACTGAGCTATTGTCGGACCATCGGATCTGTGCCCCTTCAGCGCTGTCGTCGTTCTTGGAAAAGTTAACGCCTGTACTCACTCCATTCCACCCGCTTTCCTCCCACCACGTTAAACAGCAAGCCACGAACCTTGCCGAATAGGGATGTTGCCAAATTTCCGTCAAACTGTGTCATAAATAACTGATCCTCCATGCTACAATATCATTTCTTTCAATCAAAATACATCTTGTATTTCTACATTTTTAAAACTAAATCCCATGTCTCGAATCACTTTCCGTAGTTTTTCTCTCCAACCTTGGAAATTATTGCTTCTCTCGCAACCTTCAGTAATTTCTTCAATGTTGAAACTTCTTTCTGCACGGTATAAAATTCTTGTATCTTTCTTCTTAAAATACATCGGTTCATATCATCTACAAGAATTAAAAGTTCCCTTGGTCTGTTCTTCTCTGGTGATTCTAGCTTTTCATCTCCTGCACAGACTCCCTCTCTCCTGATTTTCTTTATTAGGAGTTATGACCTATAAAATGTTGTATTATTAGTATTAGTTAAGTAAGTAATTTTAATACGTAATCAATTGAAATAAAATAAGCCTCACCTGTGATATCAGTTGCTCTTTTCGTTGCCTGATTTATAGGAAACAGATATTGACCTGTTTGTTTCTCTTCATCGCAAAATGCTATTACGTACTTAATAATATTTCTTTCGCCACTCCGTGCTACAGTATTCATGTTGAGTTGACAACACTGGACTGCAAGTGCAAATATTGTAAACTGTCCCGCAAGAAGGCCAAAATTGTGAGTAGTGGGGGATAGAAAGGAGAGAGATAGGAATGCAGGGAGAGAAATGAATTACCGAGTGAGAAGGAATTAGGGTTCAGTTCGCATATCTTACGGGGGCACAGATCCGATGGTCCGACTGTACCAATACCACACTGACTCAATAAAACATTAATTTTTTACCAACAGTTTGTGAACTTCTCTATATTTTACTTGGGTTGGATAAATGTAATGGCAACAGTTCGATATTTCTGACATGGCTTTATTCACAGAGGTACAACATTTACGTACCTTCTATATAGTCGCCCCCCTTATTTTGTCAAATGTTTGGAAGGCATCGTACACCATCAGCGCGTCCATCTTTGTTGATGTTCTGTATTGACCGCCCTAAAGCACGGATAAGTTCATCTCTGGTATTGTACCGGGTCCCTCGCAGTGGTTCTTTCACTTTGGTGAAAAGATCGTAATCGCATGGATCATATCGGGTGAGTACGGAGGATGTTCCAGAATCTCCCATTGCCAGCGGCGCAAGAGGTCCTTGACAGCAGCAGCGGTGTGACTCCTTGCATTGTCATGAAGAATGATGGGGTTCTGTACCACCAAGAAGTATCGTCGTTTTCTCCTGAGGACTGGACGAAGGTGGTGCTGTAGGAACCTGCAGTAGTAGTCCGCGTTTGCCGTCTGCCTTGGAGGTACAGCGTGGTGCAGTATTACCCCATCAGTGTCATACGCCACAATGAACATCACCTTCACAGCACTTTGTGTAGGGCGCACTTTCTTCGGACGAGAAGAACCTGGATGCTTCCATTCATTTGATTGACGTTTCAAGTTTGGTTGGTTCGTATGAGCGAGCCCAGGTTTCGTCCATACCGACGATTCGTCCAAGAAAGTCGTCATCTTTCCTTTGGTACCGGCCCAACAAGGCCTGTGCGACTGCATAGCGGTGCCATTGTTAAACCTCGGAAATTTCATGGGGTATCCAACGCCCTGTAATTTTGCAGTAACCCAGAATGTCTTGCAGAATGTGAAGCACAGTTTTGTGACGCACTCCGACTTCCGCTGCTAACTCACGCGCAGTCCAACGGCGATCAGCATCCAACAGGGAAGCAAGGAGTTGAACTGTGTTGTCCTCCACGCGGGGTCGTCCTGTACGGAGGTTGTCCTGAACGGCATCCCTGCCTTCCCGGAACGCTTTAACCCATCGTGCCATTGTGCTATATGGCAACGCTGCATTCTCCACGCAGTCCCTGAAAACATTCTTGTGCACTACGACCTCGTGTCACTTCAATTTTGATCCAGGAACGTTGCTCTAATTTTGTAAACATGATCTTAGGGCGCTCGCACTATCCCTATGAGAGTCAACGTTCTACACACTGCAGTAGATTGATAGAGTACTGTCGCCGCTGGCTGCACTAACTCATCTAACAGTCCTTGTTCATGTCCATACAGCTGGCAACTCTCGAACGCACCATCGTCACGTGACAGCAGTGTTGCCATTACTTTTTATCCAACCTATGTATCTAGCAGAAGTAATTTCCATACGCTCAGGATATCCCGCAAAAGACATAAACGGCCCTTTCTCTACACTGTCTACAAGAAAAAGTTATAGTCCACTGTCAGTCACAGAAGAGAACTTGTTGACTTGGACCGCTGTTGCATCAAAAATGCAGTTGGAACTTTAAAACAGTGCGATGGGAGGTGGAAGGCGTTTAATAAACCCCCGCTCTCAAAGAACATATCAACAGAGCGTGAAAGAAACGCACAACAAAGACGGAGCAAAGGAGGAGGTTGAAAAAGTGAAGTTGAGAAGAAAAAGAGGTTGGATATGAGGGGGGGGGAAACTAAAGCAAGAGGAGGCAGTAATCGGACAGACAGGAGCTCGCGTCTATTCACCAGCGATTTTCGTGCTGCAGTGATTGACCTGGCGGGTTTGTGTTCAGACGTTGGCTACACTGCGCATTGAAAATGCGTGTTCTGATTTATCGTTGGTTGCTGTAATTGTGATTGCAGCCCGTAGGAAATGAGTTCTCATACAAAAGAGCGCGGTGAAAAGATGCCAGTTGGCCAGCGTATTTGTGCAGAAAGTACGAGTGCTGAAATATTGTGTACGTTCTCGAAAATGGGTAGTAAGTACTTTCTCAAGGTTTATACTTTTGAGTATGAGGACTTCCTGTGATTATATACTCGTAACCACTAGAACATACTCATTTTCTTAAGAATAAAGACATTCTACCTAACGTGAATATATACTCATCTCTACAGCCTTCTTGATCGTTTAAAAGTTAGTATGTACTCGTGTTACCTATCCTCTTTGACCACATTGCAACGTGATGCTCAGTTTTTTTTATAGACTTTCACATGCTGTCCGCATGCTGTAGTGGTTTATGTTTTGCTTTTTAAATAAATAAATAAATATTAAATAAATAAATAATTAAATAAATAAACAAATCTAATTCTTTTCAGGTGAAACTCCCTGTAAAGCAGATTTGAATAATTTCAAGGAAAAATTGTTGCGTGGCCGGATATCGATCCCTTGAAATTATTCAAATCTGCTTTACAGGAGCTTCACCTGAAAGACGAGATTTGCATAATATATACGTCACTGTGTACGTTAACAGAAAACCACAATTCCAAGTCACACAGAGTTTGTGTGCACTCGATGTGGATCTCTGGCGTTTCGTCAGCCCACGCGAGTTGTGTGGATATAAAGGGAAAAGTTGAGACGGTGTCGGGTGGAGTTCCCGGGTAGCTCAGTTGGGAGAGCGCTGGTACGTTCAACTAGAGGTCCCGGGATCGATACCCGGCCCCGGAACAATTTTTCCCTTGAAATTATTATAATTAATTAATTAATTAATTTAATTAATTAATTAATTAATTAAACAAATAAATAAGTAATGAAGAAGAGAGTGAATCAGATAAGTGACGTTAATAAACAGGAAACAAGAAAATAGTACTGGGAAATCGTCATTACGGGATGGTGGATAGAGATTACAATCCATTTCTAGAATTTCAGTTATGCTAATTCTATTTTTATTATAGAGTTATATATATATATATATATATATATATATATATATATATATATATATGTTATTATTCGGTTGAGAGGCTCTTATCATCCAGTCTGCTGTCAAAAATTTGAAAGTTAGAATTTATAAAGCAGTTATATTACCGGTTCTTCTGTATGGTTGTGAAACTTGGACTCTCACTCTGAGAGAGGAACATAGGTTAAGGGTGTTTGAAAATAAGGTGCTTAGGAAAATATTTGGGGCTAAGCGGATGAAGTTACAGGAGAATGGAGAAAGTTACACAACGCAGAACTGCACGCATTGTATTCTTCACCTGACATAATTAGTAACATTAAATCCAGACGTTTGAGATGGGCAGGGCATGTAGCACGTATGGGCAAATCCAGAAATGCATATAGAGTGTTAATTGGGAGACCGGAGGAAAAAGATCTTTAGGGAGGCCGAGACGTAGATGGGAGGATAATATTAAAATGGATTTGAGGGAGGTGTGGTATGATGATAGAGATTGGATTAATCTTGCACAGGATAGGGACCGCTGGCGGGCTTATGGCTTATGTGAGTATATATATATATATATATATATATATATAATTTAAAGTTACAAGTACAGCGGCAATGAACCTTCGGGTTCCTTAAAAGCCATTTTATTAAATATAATTGACAATTACAGTTTATTTTGTACAATTTTAATTGCAAAATGCAATTACTTTTTTTACCTTGTAACTTTAAATTATAACGCAACGTATATATATATATATATCA
>JAJSOF020000038.1:58608212-58625712 GCA_025594305.2 Periplaneta americana | reverse complement strand
TATAAACTGCATAATGAATACGTCCGCATGTACAGCTCAGTTCGTGAGTAAAAACACTCATTGTTAATACTGTACTGTATTTTGATTAAACAAAAACCTAATGAAAATGATCAAACTCAAAAGCGCGATATTTTCTAGTTTACGTAAATGGATGAACTACTTTTCTTCCCTCCTATACTTAGTAAAAAATATTTCGTTTGTATATTACACCAGTATCATCGAACTTAGTCGTGGAAGGGGTAGCAAACTATTGATCAGAGGAATAAAAGTTAATATTAAAAATGTTAGTAAAAATAAAATGATGTCCCTGTATAATTTATTTTCTTACTCAGAAATAATTTTTCCATATTCTTATATTTTTTCAACGATTTTCAGTACATTATCCCTTGTAACGTCTGCAGAATTTAACAAACTTAAATAAAAAACAATGTTGCAGTACATGTAAACATCCAAATAAAGAACTCCTGAAAATTTCAGCTTTCTACATTAAATACAAACTGAGAAAAAGTTCGATTTATGTGGGAAAACTAAACTTTGGGAGAATAAACGTTAAAATGACGTATACACGCCCGTTGATGTGACATATTAATGAATTTAAATACTATTATACTAGATGCAGATTACATTTGTAAAGTTTCTCCCCCCCATAAGCAGTGCTGACTAGATCAGACGCTATGGACAGTACTCTATAACAGAGTCGCCAGAATGAAAGGATAATTCCAAGCCTCTGGCGTGAGACGAACTCGATAGCTGAGTGGTAGAGCGCCTGACCGGAGAACAGGAAGTCGCAGGTTTGATTCCCGCTCGAGGTTATGAAATTTTTCTTTCATACCATGGCATGATTGTTGACTATAATAGTATTTAAATTCGTTAAAATTAGTCATAGGCCTATTAGTAAAACTGCAAAAACAATGCCTAGTCGAAGTCGCTATCGATTTGAAGTATTATCGCGTTACGAGGACTTTGCTTAGGAAAGAACAGAAATCATTATACATTCCATACCATTTCACATTTTTAGTGAGTTATGAAACAATATTTGTTAGGGAAATTGCGTCTTTGTATTTGAGTGAAATCTCTACCAACTAATTCCACTTCACATTTTCAAAAAATTGCTGTTCTCTACCATTTCTCTTCTTAATTGGTTCCATTTCAACTTTAATATCAAAGCTTTCGTACTGCGAGCCAAACAATCGACAAACGGAACGGCTAAGGTGCGTTCAGTTTTACATTCAGCGGAGAAATCGGTAGGTTGAGAGGTTAACGCCAATAACATAGTAATCGTCAAGTTCTGTGCATCCTGCAGGTAGTTTTGCTACTACCCGTAAATTTTAATGGTCTTCACGAAACGGAGAAATTAATCGATGTCGGCGCCTAGACTGAAGCTGAGTTAAAACTCTGTTAATATGCGTAAATGCGACGTGCTTCAGTGGATTTTGTGTGTTTTCTTACATTTCTAATGCAAGCTTAGACGGAAAAACCTAATAATTTAATTTCAAAATTATTGTGACTGTGGAATTTTATAAATAGATATAGGCCTAATTTTTACTATCACGACTTGAACATAATTTTGTTTACCAGAATGTAGGCTAAAATGTATTTAATTTTATAAATAATTTCACTTCAGTATCTTCCAACATTCTGAACACGTTTTTGCAGCATTGCTTTAAGTTAACTAATATTTCCTTCTGCATGTTTTCAAGTATGTTACGTCGGAATAACATTTAGCAGCGATCTCGGCTGGGGGGAACACGTTACGGACACAGCAGGAAAAGCATGGAGAGCGTTACACTTTGTGATGAGGGTACTAAGAAAAGGTTCTGATAAATCCAAAGAGATTGCATATAAATCACTAGTACGTCCGGTAATGGAATATGGTGCTGCATGTTGGGATCCTTACAGATTAGAACATATTAAGACACTGGAAAAGATTCAAAAACGGGCTCTTAAGTGTTGTCGGAAAAATTCACCATTAAAATGGGACACACTCACGGACAGGAGAACGCGAATTCGATTATGCGCACTGTTCAAAACATACAGAGGTGAGCCTGCCTGGAGAGATATAAAAAATAGGTTGCAGCCGCCAAATTACTCTTCAAGGAACGACCACTCATATAAATTGAGGGAAAGAAGACAGAGGACGGACACTGGAAAGTTTTCTTTTCTCAATCGTACTATCAGGGACTGGAATGCTTTACCTGCAGACTTACTAAAGGCTTTACCAACAACCAAAAATGTATTTAAAAATAGGCTTAATGACCTTACTAATAGACGGTAATTATACACAGTATTTAAAGGGTGTAAATGATATGTTATTGAAGTGTTGTATCAGTGAAGAATTATGTCGTGTCAGTGAAGTGTGCTGTGTAAGTGAAACGTGTTCCTGTCAGTGAAGCTTTATAGTTTATAGTGGCAGTGCAAAGTATTTGAACAGTGAAATGTTTTTGAAGTGTTAGTGAAATCAGGATAGAATCAGTGAAATGTGTCGTAGTTCCATTGCAGTGAGTGAGTTGACAGCGAAATGAGTGTAATTTGAAAGGTACTTGTGCAGATATGAACATATCATACTCGTGGATTTTAGTTCGATCTTAGTTTTAAGATATAAATTAGATTTATTTCAAATGTTATTTTAAGTGATCGTTTCATTTAATTTAGTATATTCCCTGTTGTTGTTATTATTATTATTATTATTATTATTATTATTATTATTATTATTATTATTGTTAGTATTAATTATTAGTATTATTATTAATTGTATTTTTATTTAATAAGTTTATTATCTGCAGTGTGAATAAATAATAAATACATACATACATACAAGTATTGATTAAATTTTCCAATGGATGACAATTTTCAAGCAAACCTCATTGGACAGAAATAAATGTAATAGAAATTTAAATGTAAATATTATAATTGTTTGTAGTTTTATTGTATAACGTGTGATGCAGGATGTCATTCGGTTTACTGTAAGCATTAATATCTGTAGACATAAAATATTGTTTCATGATTTTCATTTATTTTCTTTTTTTTATGGGCACCTACAGCTCTTCCAACTTGCCTACTCTCACTTTACGTAAAACCAACACTACACATATTTCCATCCTCCTCAGTCTTCTCAACACAAGGCTATCGCTGAGACAATAAATAACAATACAAAGTAGCCTATTAAGTCTCGCTTCGAAAAATGTATTTCACTGTCCACTCTGAGAGAGTCGAACTCCGTACAGTTTTTTTGGAAGATGTGCACTGATCATTGATCCACAGCTGAGAAATTTCCAGTTCTCTCTTGTGAATTTCGTTTACGGATGTACTACTTTACCCTTGTAATTGAAGGACTTCTAGCTACAAATCCAGTAGATATGGCTTCCATTTTCAACATGGATCTCGCCATATGATGAGTGCTTGATTAATACTGATTTATAATCCTCTGAAGACCGATAATGGAACTGGTCAGAAGAACGGACCCTGGAAATGGTGGTGGTGATTATGACTATGATGATGACGACGATTCATATTCAGTTCGCTGTGAAATACTAATGCGATAAGAAAATATTAAATAAACTGAAACAATCCAGTATATTTATTTCATAATATATCTGATTTCACTATTTTATGATCTTAGGAAATGACCGACAATAGTACATCACGATACAAGATGGGAAGTGCTTCTTACAAAATCGAGGAAAAGTTTGAAAAAGAGAAGAGCGAGTTCTTCACTTTCCGAGATTTTGTAATGCACTTTACAAACATGCATCGTACAGTATTTTTTTGCACGATGGTATATTTTGATGGTCAATTTCTATCTTATGTTTTTCCAATTCACTGCGGGCTAAAGCAGGAGATGCACTATCACCTTTACTTTTTAACTTCGCTTTAGAATATGCCATTAGGAAAGTTCAGGATAACAGAGAAGGTTTGGAATTGAACGGGTTACATCAGCTTCTTGTCTTTTCGGATGACGTGAATATGTTAGGAGAAAATCCACAAACGATTAGGGAAAACACGGGAATTTTACTGGAAGCAAGTAAAGCGATCGGTTTGGAAGTAAATCCCGAAAAGACTGATTATGTCTCGTGACCAGAATATTGTACGAAATGGAAATATAAAAATTGGAGATTTATCCTTCGAACAAGCGGAAAAATTCAAATATCTTGGAGCAACAGTAACAAATATAAATGACACTCGGGAGGAAATTAAACACAGAATAAATATGGGAAATGCCTGTTATTATTCGGTTGAGAAGCTTTTATCATCCAGTCTGCAGTCAAAAAATCTGAAAGTTAGAATTTATAAAACAGTTATATTACCGGTTGTTCTTTATGGTTGTGAAACTTGGACTCTCACTCTGAGAGAGGAACATAGGTTAAGGGTGTTTGAGAATAAGTTGCTTAGGAAAATATTTGGGGCTAAGAGGGATGAAGTTACAGGAGAATGGAGGAAGTTACACAACACAGAAATGCACGCATTGTATTCTTCACCTGACATAATTAGGAACTTGAAATCCAGACGTTTGAGATGGGCAGGGCATGTAGCACGTATGGGCGAATCCAGAAATGCATATAGAGTGTTAGTTGGGAGACTGGAGGGAAAAAGTCCTTTAGGGAGGCCGAGACGTAGATGGGAGGATAATATTAAAATGGATTTGAGGGAAGTGGGATATGATGATAGAGACTGGATTAATCTTGCACAGGATAGGGACCGATGGCGGGCTTATGTGAGGGCGGCAATGAACCTTCGGGTTACTTAAAAGCCATTTGTAAGTAAGTAAGGTATATTTTGAAAATAATATTTTTAAAAATTTTAATATACAATATTTACGTACTTTAGACTATGAAAAGCTGACTGATTTTCAGCAATAAATTTGTCATAGATGTCGGTAGATGGTAGAAGTAGTTTTAATTACAACCCTAGGGCATTATATTTTGTAATATTTCAACATACTTATCTAGGTTGGCAACTCCGAATTCAGTAAAACCAACTTCTAATAATGGCGGCCGTTGTAATCACGAAAAAAAACACACTATCGTGCAAAAACAGAACATTACAGTACAATGTACTGTAATATTGACAAAAGGAACGCACTGTCACGAACATATATGAATGAACCATGGCAAACTTAATTATCAACTTCAAAATTAAACAAGTGAAGGTGCTCAACAGAAATTATGCAAAGCCTCCTTGTTTACTTCCAAATTATTTTATCACATTTCAAAAGTTGACACAATTCTATCCAATCTATTCTCAGCAGATAGTGGGGTTGCCTGCTCGAAACCTGGGTACGCAGCGAACCTTAGTGTAGTCAACCGGTGTGGGTTTGGGAATGCGCCTAGCTTGAGTTTTAGCGCATTAGATCTTGAAAGATCGCAGTGCTGGGTCGTAGTGTCCCCCTCCCGAGATTCAATTCAGTTCGTGCCTTATATCACGCTCATCATCATGAAAGATCATTATTATTGGATAGATTCTTCTTAGAGCTAATCATAACTGTTAGTTTTCTTCTGGCTCCATTCCATCGTCTTGTATTTTGACGACTTGTTATTCAACTTAGTATTGGCAGTCTTATGGCCGGATTTTCCAAGTATTGTTAGAAAATTTAACGACTATTAAACTCTAAACAGTTTGTTAATGAATAAAATTGTATGTTTTCAACACCAGTTTGGTTTAACAGATTGTTAACAGTTTGTTAATTTTAAATGTAGGATTTCGGGCAGTTAACTCGTTTAACAGTTAGTTAAATATGGCCGATGTCTCCACAGCTGTTCGAACAGAAGTTGCAAAATTAATATTTTGTGTCTCTCTGTAGGGAATGTTTAGCATATGACTGGTAATATAACATTTAAAAAATACTTTGGACTGTTTAAATACATCAGTGTTATTTTATTTCTTTCGTATTTCGTATCCATAGTAGCAATGAGGAAATATAACCTTACTTTCTAATTATTATTCAGCACTTCACCTACAACTTTCATTTGTCAACTGTTTGTTTATGGAGCGTGGCCTACTAAAGAGTTGTCATTTTAACGGATGGATTTCAAACTATCGATACGCAACGAGGAGAGATATAAAGGGGGACCAACTGTTTCAGCCAATCAGAATGCAGTTTCAGTTGAGAATATGGTGTTGGTCTGGTTACAACGTGCTTTCATCGTAGATACATTTTTGAAAAATGAAGAGTCTGTGATCGCCAACAGGACTCATTTCGACATCGGATGTCAAATAGGATTCCAACTCGTTAATACAATTTTGCGGTGGGTGGCTTAACATTTCGTATCACAGGTTCAACATTAAAGAAGAAATCACCTGGACGAAATTCTTTGCACTGAGATTGTCCGAGGCTACAAGATCTCGCGCCCTGCGACCTCTTTCTTTGGGACCATTTGAAGGCGTAAGTTTGTAAACATCGATCACATACACTGGACGAACTGAAGACAGCGATTCGTGAAGAAATCGTGGCAATTGCACCAGGTATGACTGTGAAAGTGATGGCGAACATCAGAAAACGCCTCGATGCCTGTATTGAAAGCCAAGGACATCATATGGATAATGTTGTTTTACATAAATAAACTGCATGTATTGGTGAATATGTTTATAACAATAAATTTTTGATTTGATGAATCTTTACAATTTTCTTGCCATGTGAAATCCATCCGTTCTTTCTGACGCACCCTGTATAACAGGTTGTCAATTTATGCAAGTTACATTACTCACTCTATAATATAGAATTTAAAGATTAATTTTAGCCAATCAAAAATTGTCTTACATGTGTAGAATCATTACCAACTGCTGTTGAGTAGTTAAAATACTGCTAACAGACGTTATAGTTCAGTGTTGGTTATCTTAAGCAAAATTATGCTGAACAAATGGAAAATACATTAACAAAGCGTTAAAAATAAACAGGCTGTTAATTTAACATTCGTTAAGCAAAATTAAACTTTACTTGAACGAACTGGCCATTAGAAGAACTTAGGTTCTTTGCTAACCTGTCTACAATACATACCGAGACAAACTTCATTACACAAGTGCAACCAATTTCTTGAACCAGTCTATGTCTGTGAATTTAATGCACATCGCTAAGTCTCTCATTCTGTAAGCGTCCTGAACTTTGTACAGCGATGAAGCAGGTGGAAGAAATCTCAATTGCGATGAGAGAACAATCGCACTCTCAGATCTTCTTGTCTCTCCGTCATTAAAAATATTAATAGGGGATGCATTACCTCGTGATTATCTTCTTAAGATCCGAGTCTACTAACGAACGCGAAGATTCGGATCACAAATCAAAGCGAACTTATCAAGGAGGATGAAAAACGGCAGAAATAAAATAATGAGCACATCTTCAGGGAGAGGGATGTAAAGTGAGCGAGAAAAATGGATGACTAACATCCGACGTCTGGGGCAGACTCCACGCCGCCTGCAACAACGGCGCAAGTGCCTCACATTGCGTCACGCTGGACAAACGCCTTGCTTCTTTCCACAGCCTCCAAAAAAATCTACTCTGTGTTAAGAAGTAGCCATCGGCGGCTCACTTGTAAGGTAGAAGCTTACTACTTCCCAAACTGGGTTCGATCCTCGACATTGACTGGAACAAGATGTTTAAAAAAGAGAGCATAATTTCACGTATGTATTCCCCATATGTAGACAATCAGCGGCGGTGCGCCAATAAGAGCACAAGAGCACGTGAACACATTGTTTCCATTAATTCACGACTAGCTTTATTATTTAATACCGTATTGACGTAGTGGGGATGTATAATATCAAAATCGAGTATTTTAAACTTCCCGCATCTTGCATAAACTTCTTATGTAAACTTGGCAACATCCGTTCACGTACAAGTCGGGCTCTTTTCGAGAAGGTTACAGGAATTTCACGCATGCGCGGGAGAAAATTGTCTTTCGCTGGCCGCTTATGACTCGTCAAGAGCACAAAGCGTTAAGTGAACAGTGAATCTATCCTACAGATGTCAGGTGCATCGATGCCTAACAGTCTGTACTTTAGCCTGTAGGTATCAGCATCTCACTGTCGGAATGTTTACTTTATGTGGATGTGTGTACAGTGCTGCTACGAGAGCGCAGTTTGTGAATTACTATACTTCAATGTCAGCATAATAGCATAGTTTGGCTTTCAAACACGTGCTGACTGATGATATGAATTTAAGTATCTGTATGGTAATGTATAATATTTAAGAATAATACTTACTGGCATGTATTTATAGTAATCAATCTATGCGAATGGGATTACAGTACTGGTATAGGCTATAGTGTATCAGTGTGTTGTGAATCAAAATACAGTATATTACTGAACACACGCTTTTGTAAATAACGGCATTGTGGTATATATTAATTTTCAACAAACGTAAACAATGAACTCTGTTCAAGTAATTTTTAACAGTAAAGAATTGGATAAACTGGCTTCCTAGGAAAAATTGGAAATAAAGAGAATGGGTTTCCATTTATTATTATTATTATTATTATTATTATTATTATTATTTATTATTATTATTATTATTATTATTATTATTATTGTTTTATTATTATATTTTTTTGAATTTACATACGGTTTTTTTCGATAGTAAAACATTGGAATCATGACATTTCATATTAGGCTAAACATACGATTTTAAATTCTCTTCGATTTTTGGAACACAAAAATTGTGAACACACATAATATTTTATTACGAGCCGCCACTGTAGACAATACAAAAAATCCATTACAACATGTGTCCGGAAATGCTTGGTTTCTGAGTTATGTCCTTCAAAACAGTGATATTCTCAGAACGGTTTTCTTCCCGCAAGTAGTTGCCTTTACAGCAGATGTTCAAAATGTCCACCTCCTGCTGGAATACAGACCTCACATCGATGTCTCATGGTCCTGCGAGTACTATCCCAAATTCCAGGAGTATTGTGTATTTCCTCACAACCTGCCACAATTCGATTCCAAAAGGGATTCCATGTCAGGCACCGGAGACAAATACAACAATGATTTTAAATGGCCCCACAAGTAGAAATCGATAGGGTTCAAATCAGGTGAGCGTGGAGGCCAGGCCACCTCTACCTATCCATCGATCAGGGTAATTTTCCTGGTACAAACGATGAGCCAGCGCAGCATTTCACGTGAAGTGCACTTCTGCCAGCTGCTGATTTGAGTACATGCCGCACAGTACAAATCCAAACACAGCACCAATGTACCCTTCGCCCCAGAATGAACTGTAAGAGTGTCCTCTGTTAATATCTTCTGTCACGGCATCTACCTGCGGGAAGAAAAACGTTCCGGTGAATACCACTGTTTTGAAGGACATAACTCGGAAACCAATCATTTCCGGACACATGTTGTAATGGACTTTTTGTATTGTCTACATGTGGGGAATACATACCTGAAATTATACCCTCTATTTTTAAACACTCTGTATACATATATCGAGGATCGAGGAGACGGCCTTCAGATATGGAGGGTAGCTGTGAATATATTGAATAAGCAGTCGCGGACAGCCGATAAGGGGTGGTCCTCCAGCTTGGGGTTGGGCGAAGGGCGAACAACCCATCACCGTAAAAAAAACAGCTTCTTACGAATCCTTCAAATAAGCCTCTGAATGGCCTGAGGGAAAAAGACCTTTGGGGAGGCCGAGACGTAGATGGGAGGATAATATTAAAATGGATTTGAGGGAGGTGAGATATGATGATAGAGAATGGATTAATCTTGCTCAGGATAAGGACCAATGGCGGGCTTATGTGGGGGCGGCAATGAACCTCCGGGTTCCTTAAAAGCCAGTAAGTATGTATGTATACATATTTATATGTATACACACACACACACACACACATGGCAGCATTGGGAAAGCATTGATTCCCCTTCCACAGTCCACGGGCGTTGAATAACGTTTCCGTGATCCGTCCACAACCACATAGCGGATTACATCAAACCGATGCTCACACGATGAAATTCATGTCGTACACGAGTCACAGATTCAATTTTTGCCAGCCACAAAACACATTTCAGTTTTCTATGAACATCCATCTTGTATAACTAATTGTAACAATGAAAACGATTGTATTTGTTCGATTGTTACCGTTTTTTGTTTCCTTCAGTGCCTCAAACTTAACAGACGAGAGTTTTATTTCCATTTGGCACCAATGTTACATTTCTATCTCTATTCAATCCTCTGGAAGTCCACCACACTGTACTTGCCATTACCGATTCCTTTCGCGCATTCTACATTTGTCGGCTGCTTCTTCGCTTCCTACAATAATCACATGATGTAACCAAGAACAATATTGTCGGTACTTCTTATTTCCGCTATGTACTCCATATTTCCAGTGTGAGTATGTGACGCCTAAATGGTGTCCATACTGGTCACTCACCTGCCTCTAGTAACGACGTCAAGTTCCATTCACAATGAAAATTAAACATAACAGTAACATAAACACAGAAGTTTGCGGCCAGGCTACCAAATGGGATCATTCACAATGATTCACATAAACATTGACATAAACATTACAGTAAGACGTTAACATGAAAGTTTGCAAACTCCAAACTTTCATGCTTATGCTTACGTGATTTGCAAACAGAACACAATCGTGGAGCGCTGAAGTATACGACAGAATATGAGGAAATGGCGTCGTTGTTATGTTTCCATGGTTACCAAGTATGTTTGCTGTTATGTTTATGTTCCCAACGTGAATGATCTTCATTTTATCGTAACGTTTATATTCTTAAGTTATGCTTACGTGATTTGCAAACAGAACACAATCGTGGAGCGCTGAAGTATACCACAGAATATGAGGAAATGGCGTCGTTGTTATGTTTCCATGGTTACCAAGTATGTTTGCTGTTATGTTTATGTTCCCATTGTGAATGATATTGATTTTACCGTAACATTTATATTCTTAAGTTATGCTTACGTGATTTGCAAACAGTACACAATCGTGGAGCGCTGAAGTATACGACAGAATATGAGGAAATGGCGTCGTTGTTTTGTTTCCATGGTTACCAAGTATGTTTGCTGTTATGTTTATGTTCCCATCGTGAATGATCTTGATTTTACCGTAACGTTTATATTCTTAAATTATGCTTACGTGATTTGCAAATAGAACACGATCGTGGAGCGCTGAAGTACACGACAATATGAGGAAATGGCGTCGTTGTTATGTTTCCATGATTACCAAGTATGTTTGCTGTTATGTTTATGTTCCCATATTGAATGATCTTGATTTTACCGTAACGTTTATATTCTTAAGTTATGCTTACGTGATTTGCAAACAGAACACAATCGTGGAGCGCTGAAGTATACCACAGAATATGAGGAAATGGCGTCGTTGTTATGTTTCCATGGTTACCAAGTATGTTTGCTGTTATGTTTATGTTCCCATCGTGAATGATCTTGATTTTACCGTAACGTTTATATTCTTAAGTTATGCTTACGTGATTTGCAAACAGAACACGATCGTGGAGCGCTGAAGTATATGACAGAATATGAGGAAATGGCGTCATTGTTTTGTTTCCATGGTTACCAAGTATGTTTTCGGTTATGTTTATGTTCCCATCGTGAATGATCTTGATTTTACCGTAACGTTCATATTCTCAAGTTAACGCTTACGTTATGTTTAATTTTCATTGTGAATGAACCTTTACACTTCCCTCTTGTTATTTTGTGCTGTTTCAGGGATCGAGCTGGCCCACAGGGCGGGTAGGATCGCCAGTCTAGTGGGCGTGGAGGGCGGCCACTCGCTGGGCGCTAGTCTGGGCGTGCTCCGTGCGATGTACGACCTGGGTGTGCGGTACCTCACCCTCACGCACACCTGCCACACACCTTGGTGAGTCCGCACGCATGCATATAGCAAACAGATATTCGTGTACCATTTGTATTACTAGGAAGGTGATGTTATCTATTTATGTACACTGACGTTCAAAGACGTCTGATACGACTAATCGATAGTGATGGGTGATTTGTTGGTGTAAGTGTGGATTCTTTAGTTATTGCTTCTGTGAATAGATGGCGAAGATAATAGTCACTGTTGCCAATTGTAGATAAATATTCCCGCAATATGGAATTCAATTTTTCATCCCGCTCAACTGATGTAAAACAACACTGGGTTTAGCTCCAAACCGCTGATATTATCAATTGTGATAATAATTAATGCTTAATCTACATAATCATTATCTTAGAAAGCACGATGATAGAGATATTCCGATAGTCAATATAATGTTATCTAATAATTTTATTTAGAGTTCAGTCTAATTGACATATCACAGTTTAAAATCAATAACACTTACAAATGTAAATGATCATTGCATATTATGAAATTGAAATGCAAACGTTTTCGCCCTTAGGCATCATCAGGCATTTGACTCACAATATCTTATACAATTTTTCATATCTTTGCTGTGAAATGCGTACCAGATAATTGAAATTTACAATCCTGTGTATATTAATAAACACCTATTTACATAGTTAACTCTATGATATATAACAATCTGAAATTTAAATAAATACGGATATTAAAATTATATGTAATAAAATTGTAACTAAAAATGTTGTGTTGCACTTATATTTCTTAATTATAAAATTGTGATCATTAAAATAACATGATGAAGAACCATATGATTCCTCTTAAACTTTTAATAATAGGCCAATATACTTCTATTAGTTGAGTGTTTGTGATGCGAGATGGCACACATTGAGCATTGATTCCACTGATTTGGCCTATACTAGTCTATATACTACACTGGCACACATGCATATATTATCTAATAGCAAACTGATATTCGTATACCATAATATATTACTAGTAAGGTGATATTTTTTAATCATAAAAGCAGACAATATTGTTCTCTACTTATGTAACCTATCTATCTGTCTATATGTCTGTCAGTCTATAAATTTTTAAGTCCGTAAGTCTGTAAATCTATCTATAAATCTGTGAGCCTGTCTGTAAGTCTGCAAGTCTGTCTATCTGTATGTCTGTCTCTAGTCATCCATCTAACATTCAAACTGCAGAAACCTGCTAAAAAGTATTCTCACTAATCCACTCGTTTAGGCGATTGAAGAATTTTCTACCCTTTTCTCTGAAAAAGATTTTAGTGCAGACACTCGTGATGACCCGCTTCTATTACTGTGATATTCTGCTTACTGACCTAAGCGTTACTTCGGCGCAGAGACTGCAACGTGTTCATAATATGTGCGTCCGTTTCGTCTGCAATATTCGCCGGGCTGATCACGTAACACCGTCCCTCGAAATATTGTCCTGGCTCCGTTTAGAAGATCATAGGAAAATCCACTGTCTTTCCCTCCTCTTTCACATATTGCATTTCTCCACTCCTGTCTATCTTGCGTCTCGTTTTCAAAATGTATCCAACCACCATAATCTATACACAGGATCACAACACTCCTCAATATTATCCATTCCCTCCCACCGAACATCCTCATATTCATCTTCTTTCACTGTGGCTGTTCCTCGGCTTTGGAATTCCCTACCGAGTAATGTCAGGGACTGTCAGACATCAAACCAATTTGAGAATAGACTAAAGAAGTATTTTTCTAACAATTATTGTTAACAAATATACTGTACCTGTTTGGAGTTTCTCAATAGTTAATGGTTATATACAGAGACCGGATGTTTAGACATTATGAAACATTAATATAGGCAGGCAAAAAGGCATCATAAATAGCTAAAATAGGCATGCAAAAAAGCATTATAAATAGCTAAAATAGGCAGGCAAAAAGGCGTCATAAATAGCTAAAATAGGCAGGCAAAAAGGCATTATAAGTAGCTGAAATAGGCAGGCAAAAAGGCATTATAAAAAGCTAAAATAGACAGGCAAAAAGGCAGGCAAAAAGGCATCATAAATAGCTGAAATAGGCAGGCAAAAAGGCATCATAAATAGCTAAAATAGCCAGGCAAAAAGGCATCATAAATAGCTAAAATAGGCAGGCAAAAAGCATCATAAATAGGTAAAATAGCCAGGCAAAAAGGCATCATAAATAGCTGAAATAGGCAGGCAAAAAGGCATTATAAATAGCTAAAATAGCCAGGCAAAAAGGCATCATAAATAGCTAAAATAGACAGGCAAAAAGGCATTATAAATAGCTAAAAATATCCAGGCAAAAAGGCATTATAAATAGCTAAAATAGGCAGGCAAAAAGGCATCATAAATAGCTAAAATAGCCAGGCAAAAATGCATCATAAATAGCTGAAATAGGCAGGCAAAAAGGCACCATAAATAGCTAAAATAGCCAGGCAAAAAGGCATCATAAATAGCTGAAATAGGCAGGCAAAAAGGCATCATAAATAGCTAAAATAGGCAGGCAAAAAGGCATCATAAATAGCTGAAATAGGCAGGCAAAAAGGCATCATAAATAGCTAAAATAGCCAGGCAAAAAGGCATTATAAATAGCTGAAATAGGCAGGCAAAAAGGCATTATAAAAAGCTAAAATAGGCAGGCAAAAAGGCATTACATATAGCTAAAAATGCACTTTCCACAAAGGGATTTCCGCAGCAAAAAAAGCTTTACATAAGTCGAATGCAAATTGAGATTTTCGACTCCATGTTGCAATTACTGTTTCAAGCAAAGAAATCTTCTTCCCAGTAGCCTTGGAAAGTGCATTTTTGTGTTTGGTTGTACTGATATGTTGCGATATGAAATATTTAGCTAGCTACAATAACGTCTCAATGAAAACTGAAAGAAAAATAACGTTAGACCCGCACTCATTGTTGCCTTGTCAAATAAACACAAGCGATAATTATAACGCTTACTGTTATACATTGTTGCAAAGAGAATATGAACTGACTGAAAGACAATAATATACATTCGGTGAAGTCACTTTCATTGTAACGGTTATAGAAATAAATTAAAATATACCTGTAGGCGATTTTTAATAATAAATTGATAAATAATAGATAAATAATCAAATAAAGGCAAAAAAAGCATTTATTTTGTAAATTAGGCATTTATATTAAAAAGGGCAGAAAAGGGCAACATAAAACTGTGACAAAGGTATAATTCGTACAGATTTACCTTCAAAATGAAGACAGATTTAACACATTTAAAAAGGCATTCTGCCAAAGTTCCGGTCTCTGGTTAACTTATATATATCACAGAATAAGTATTTAAATTATCATAAATGGTAACTATTTTTTTCATTACTGTTCGCCTCTATCGAGATCGGTCCAAGGACATTTGAGCTGTGTAATCAGTGTACTAGCAAGGATCTTATTCCGGTAGTTTTTTTCTCATAACCGTACATTCTCTTAACCAAACTATTGAACGGTCATCTTCATCAAGTTCCGTACACCTTACTAGAGAAACTGTGTTCCGTCTTTGGGTCTATGGAAGGAAAAGAAAAATGTCTGTAATTGTCTTAAGTAATAACAGTTTGTTCAATAACTGGAATTTATGGCCTCTGAAATGTACCTGAACTTCCTCGCTGACCACAACGCGGTAAAATACGGCGATGGCCCGAAATCTGAGCTAGAACCAACGGAGAGAACTCCAGAGTTTGGCAAACACACACAGAACATGCTGTAGTTTCACATTCCTTCCCGAAGATCGCCGTCTGGAACGGACCTTGTTTGCCTTAACCGCAAAAGCAGAATTTCGTCCACGACACCGTGTGCCTTCGGGTGCAGTCTGTTCTGGCAAGGAAGATAACAAACAAGTCCTTGTTTCTCTTCAATAAATTCATTTTTTAGGGGTCGAATTCATAGTCGTCACTTATAAAATGAGGAAACACTTAAGTAATGAGCGTTTCCTTAGCACTTATTTCAGATCGTATTGCAGAGACGCTACTCATTCATATGCCCTGAGCATTTCCTTGACATCAAAAGAAATATGGCAACATGGCTAGACGTGAGCGCTTTTCTACATTCAATTGTTTTCCAGCGCCTTCAAATTGTTAACTCGGCATTATTGTCATCACAAATACACAAGTAATTATTATAGAGCTAAAAATTATACAAGATGTCCAGAAAGCATTTTACAGAAAAGAAAGAAGTGAACTAAGATAACTGGTTATGAAATATGGAGATATTGTCGAAAGTAAAATAAAAAAAAAATTGATAATAATTGTTCTCTCCAAAAGAAGAAATTGACATGGAACAAAATTGCAGTTGAGTTTAATGCAAATTCCGGAAATATTTCTGTAAGTAAATCATTTTAATTTATTTTTCAGTTATTTTTATGCTAAACAAAGTGGAAATGATATAATTATGCAAATTTTAATAGCTTATTCCTTGGGTAGAATACAAACAAAATGCAAATAACACTTTGTTGGGACGTGAATACTTTTCGAAAAAAAATGCCACTTAAATCTACCTGAAATGCTGCTGTAGCATAAAATATCAAAGCGACCAGTATTTTCAGCAGTGATGAAATCTGTAAGCCTCATGGTTGTATTGTGAATTGAAATGAGACACATCAGAATATCAACAACAGTGTTCTTGTCGAAACGGTATCTCCTCTTAAATTGTTGATCATTGTACATCTCTAAAGGGTTTTCCATATCTCTGATATATCTTTTGCTTGCCGAAACTCATTTTCATTTTAATTACAGAACTCAATAAATTAAATTAAATCATAATCATCATCTATTGTATACTGAATCAGCTGATTACAATGCATATGAGGAAACGCTTGAGTAAGCTGATAAGCTACCTTATTTGAATAAGTGTTCACTTTAGTGGGATTTATGAATTGGAAATGATTATAAGCAACTGCTTAAGTGTTTACTTACGATAAATGTTGACTATGAATTCGGCCCTAAGAATCATTTCATTCCGAAGTAATGCATATCAAATATAATCACTTTTTCTGAAAATTGAGATGTTTTTTAAAAACAACAAAACCGTATTATTTAATTAAAATTTAAGAAAAAAATTGTAACATCCTTCTCTTGATGGTAGACTGATTAAACTGATCGTCATTAAATATAATGTTCTTTTCTTAAATACAGCTACCGAACCAATTCCTAATAAATTAATAATAGTGGCTTGTACAGCAAATGCTGCAAACTAAGTTCATCAGACGTTCAAATAAACATTTTTCAGATATTTATTTTCAATGAAGAATACCAGACATTCTGCAAGTTATTTGCTTCCATAATAATGAAACATACTCTCTCTCTCGAGCCAATAATGAAGAGAACCACGCATATAAATATCTACACCACACCGCCATTAAATATATGAAAAAGACCCAACCCCACTTGGTTAATAACTATAAAAATATTTGATTTTTAATAATATTATTATCTTACGTAAGTTTTATACCTTTCAGTAATATATACTATATAGCCGCCACTCAGTAAAATATAGAAATCAAAATCTAATTTAAGATATTCTCTATACCTACTTATATAACCCCAAAACGTTTCACTTTCATACATCAATATAGCATTAATATGTATAATTAATGAAAAATAGTCACATCATGGCATTAACTACAATAATATTTCATTTCTAATGGTAGTAATGTCATCAAACCACCTCAAGTTTTGTAGTTTTTAATATCCAATACACA
>JAJSOF020000038.1:58488212-58605712 GCA_025594305.2 Periplaneta americana | reverse complement strand
AGATAGATAGATAGATAGATAGATAGATAGATAGATAGATAGATAGATAGATAGATATAGATAGATAGATAGATAGATAGATAGATAGATAGATAGATAGATAGATAGATAGATAGATAGATAGATAGATAGATAGATAGATAGATAGATAGATAGATAGATAGATAGATAGATAGATAGATAGATAGATAGATAGATAGATAGATAGATAGATAGATAGATCAGCCTGTTGACTTTCTCACAATGGTTATGCAATACAGCACTGAATCTATGTGTAGGTCTACTGTTTGTGACCCGCATATGAGGTCCTGAGATGAATTCTGGACGATGGTCCTGCAACTTCACCCGGGTAAAGGTTGTTCTGGATGAAGGAATCACCTGCTACTTTCTACAATGGTTAGATTACTACTACTAATAACTACTACTAGATACTACTACTGATATACTATTACTACGTCCACACCCCTTTGAGTAACGTTAGCGCGCCTGAAAAAACCAGGGGGCCTGGGTTCCTCCCTACAAGTTACCTGGTTGATTTTTAATTTTCCCTCAATACTAGCAAATGCTGGGTAACTATCGGTGCTGGACCTCCGACTCATTTCACCGACATTATCACCTTTATTTCAATCAGACGCTAAATAACCTGAGATGTTGATATAGAGTCGTAAAATAACCTAGGCCTACTAAATTAATAATTCCAAACCTGGTGTAACATACCTGCATTGACGCTTTCCACAGCTCTCGCGATACTTTGTTTCAAATCATTTAAACCAACAGTTTATATATCCCCCCTAAAAAAGGAAAATATTTAACATTTGAACATGATGTGCGTCAAAATATTAAATAAGTGCGTATCATCTGTGACAAGACTGTGTCGACAAGACTGGAGTTGACAGATAGTTAGCTTTGATTAAAACTCACTAGATCCTTACACTCCATTGGTGCATGTGTACATGAGCAAAATAGTTAACCAGTTTCAGCCATAACACGCACTGCCCGGGATTCTTTTGAATTAATAATGACAGGATCATTTCTAGATGAGTAGGACCCACACGTTCCCCGGACTTTATCGTGTGCGATAATTTGTGGCATACACTATAGACGAACTTGAGGGCATTGTAGGAACATAAATTTGAAGAATTGGCAAAGAAATGCTTTAACGTGTGTATAAAAATTTAATTAAAAGATGCCGAGAAGGTATGAATACAGAGTGACACCACTTTAAACAACTACTATATCACATGCCAGTCCTCTTTATGAAATTAAAATATAATCGTGTGCTAGCTGCTGTTATTAATCAGAGTCACATCACTACAGTAGATCATGGCGCAATAGCCACGTATTAGACTTTCGAGCGTGCGTTCCAAAGCCTATTGGGACGTCCTGTAGAATTACTGAATTGCTAAACCAATATTTTCACCAGATGAAATTTAACTCTTGAGTTATGCATGTCAGCATTTTCAGTACTCTTAACCAGAAATGTGTCTGTTTCCAAGGATTTCTCGAACCTTTGAACCCCAGATGCTGTCACAAACAGTAGGCGACACTAAGTGTAGAGGTGTTTCACACTGGTGCTTTGTGTCTGAACACAATTTGTCCTAATCTCGTGCTTTCTGGTAGGGCAGACTCCTCATCAGCGGCGGCCTCCGACAGCAACACCCGCGGTGAGGGCCTCACGGACTTCGGAAAGGTAAGATATCAATCACACGTTGCGTCCCAATTACCATACTTTCCACCAATACTCCTGTAGCTTGTGGCCGGTTTCTCGAACAGTCTTTAAATATTACTTAAATGTAATGGATCTGAAAGTATTATAAATGAGTTTCTCAAACATTCGATGATTCCTTAAACCATTCACTGACTTAATCTATCGATGTTGGGGGGTATCGAATCCGTTAACTCTTCTTATATGATGAGGACTATCGAAAGAATACATTGACTTACCTTCAGTTTTCAGCTGTTTTCTTTTAAATAACAAAGTCCATTGTACAGGGTGTAACAAAAAAGTGAGCAAAAGTTCAGGTATGGATTTCTCATACATGTAGAAGAATACTAACATGGGTCCGAAAATGCTTGATTTCTGAGTAGAGCTTGAAAGAATGATCATAATTTATTCCAGTACGTTTGTTTGCTGGAATTATTGTGATCCATTCAGTTTACATTCCCTTAGATGAACTGTTCAAAATGTACACTTACTGCCTGAATACAGGCCGCAGCTTGTCGTCTCATCGAGATCCGAACATGCTTTCAAATCCCTGGCATAGTTATTTTTGTCTGACACTTTGGAGAATCCGCTGACGAAGAGTTTCTTCATTATCCACAGGAGCAGAGTACACTGACGACTTTAAGTGCCCCACAGAAAGAAGTGCAATGGGTTGAAGTCTGGTGAGCGTGGAGGCCAAACATATTCGGATCTCAGTAAGACGACGAGCTCCGCTTCTATTCAGGAAGGAGGTGGACATTTTGGACGGTTCATCTAAGTAAAAGTAAACAGAATGCATCACAATAACCCCAGCAAACGAACGTACTGGAGTAGTGTAAAAATGTTGGCAGTTTTCATACAGAGACTTCTTATTTAATCTTGTCATCACTTTCCACGTCAGCAGCGCCATGCCTGGGCATCAGAGAACCCGATGTTAGTCGATGCCTTTTGTTCCAGGTTGTGGTGCGAGAGCTGAACCGATTAGGGATGCTCGTGGACTTGTCTCACGCGGCACACGAGACTGTTCTCGCTGTTCTCGAGACAACACGCAGTCCCGTAATCTTCTCGCACTCATCTGCGCAGGCGCTGTGCAACACTTCCCGCAACGTCCCTGACCACGTTCTGAAATTAGTGGTAAGTAACTGATGATTTTCTAGTAGTAGTATTCAGTTTGTCACTTATTTTATGAATATGAATGCCATATCCTTCAAGAATTCGAACAGGACGCTTGACTTTGTTAGGTGACATCTGGATTATTTTATTCCTAAAATATCGCCATATTCAAATCCGCACATCGCGGAATCCGACCTGATCAGCTGATAACACATACATCGATTGGGAAATAGAAGAAAATATTGGTACATAAGGGCTATTCAAAAAGAAGGAACAGATTTAAAATATTTATTTCTTCCAAACTACAAAAGATAGAAACACAATTCCAACGTCCTGGACAGACGAAAGTTTAAATTTTGAACAGTCCGGGTAGAAGTTCCAATCACGGCCGCATTGGCGCTGTTGATCGCAGTGTTAAGGCCAATGTCAGACATAGGGGGGATAAAAACACGGTCTTTTACATAACCCCACAGATAAAAATCACAAGGAGTGAGGTCTGGAGACCTGGGAGGCCACCGGCGATGAAGTTGATTTTCTCCTCCTCCTCTTCCAACCCAACGTCTTGGAATGGTGTCATTCAGGTAACGTCGGATGTGGTTAGAGAAATGAGGCGGGGCACCATCTTGCATGAATATGAAGTCCTCTGAATCATCTTCAAGTTGAAGAAGCATGTCTAGATAGGTTATTCCTGTCACAGTTCTCTCCACGAAGAAAAAAGGTCCAAAAACTTTGTTTACAGATATGGCACAGAAGACGTTAATCTTCGGTGAATCTCTTTCATGTTCAATAACTGACATAGGATTTTCACTTTCCCAAATTCTAACGTTATGGCGATTAACTTTACCGGAAAAAATTAATCGTTCAGAAAAATTGTCTTCTTCTATATCATCTATAATGCTAATGCAAAATTCGTACCTTTTGTTGTGGTCGTCAGGATGCAATGCTTGCAATAACTGCAGTTTGTACGGTGGCCTCCCAGGTCTCCAGATCTCACTCCTTGTGATTTTTATCTGTGGGGTTACGTAAAAGACCGTATTTTTATCCCCCCTATGCCTGACATTGGCCTTAACACTGCAATCAACAGCGCCAATGCGGCCGTAATTGGAACTTCTGCCCGGACTGTTCAAAATTTAAACTTTCGTCTGTCCAGGAACGTTGGAATTCTGTTTCTATCTTTTGTAGTTTGGAAGAAATAAATATTTGAAATCTGCTCCTTCTTTTTGAATAGCCCTGTATTGTGAAACAAACACAATTCATGGGCTTATCTCGCACTCATCCAGCATATATTGAAAGAACGCAAGTTACATTTTCAAAGAGATAGAAAAAGGTCTAATATGACACGATTTAGTTTACTATGGAAAAGGTTTATGTATAAAATATATATTTCATTTAATTAACTTTCAATTCTATGCACTTAGAACAATCCTCAAAAATAATCCTTAGGAATTATTATATTTTTTTTTCTTTTGGTCTAAAAAACCACTTTTGCACAGTACTCAGACATATTACTGCTCCGTTTGATGAAAACTTCCTTCCTTTCAATGTTATTTTTTTTATTTATTTAGTTTGGGAAATAGGTGATAGTCTCAGGGGCTAAATGTGCCATATATAACACGTGGTCAGTAAATTCAAACCCAACTTTATTATCATTCTGCAACAAAATGAAGGACTTATAAACGGGTGCACTTGGCATGCAAGAACAGTACAACTTTGGAAATTTTACCACTGCGATTCTCCACTTTTTTTGCCGAAGTTTAGTTAATAAAATAAATAACACACTTTAAACTGTTCCAAGTCATTCATTCATAGTTTTGCGCCAAGAGCAGATCTTTCACTGCAAATCCAGCATTTTCAGAGTTCAATTCTTTTTCTCCTTCCTCTTAGCCTCCGCATACGATTCATTTGTTTTAATGTTGTCGTACTTACTTATTTACTTTCTTACTTACTGGCTTTTAAGGAACCCGGAGGTTCATTGCCGCCCTGACATAAGCCCATTGGTCTCTATCTTGAGCAACATTAATCTAGAGTATCATCATATCCCACCTCCCACAAATCCATTTTAATATTATCCTTCCATCTACGTCTCGGCATCCCCAAAGGTCTTTTTTCCCTCCGGCCTCCTAATTAATACTGTATGTATTTCTGGATTCGCCCATACGTGCTACATGCTCAAATGTCTGGATTTAATATTCCTGTTTCTCATGAAATTTTATCCAGTGTATGGGACCGGTGCTGACCCAGCATCGTGATGCACTTGGGGAGCTACGATAGGTAGCGAAAATCCGGTTTCGCAAACCAGCTATAACGGCTGGGGGGCTCATCGTGCTAACCACACGATACCTCCATTGTGGTTGGATGATCGTCCATCTCTGCTTCGGCATGTGCACGTGAGGCCAGCAGCCGGCTGGTCGGCCTTAGCCCTTCATGGGCTGTAGCGCCATGGATTTTATTTGTATTAATTTTTTTTTTAATTATGTCAGGCGAAGAATACAATGCGTGCAGTTCTGCGTTGTGTAACTTTCTCAATTCTCCTGTAACTTCATCCTTCTGAACCCCAAATATTTTCCTAAGCACCTTATTCTCAAACACCCTTAATCTCTGTTCCTCTCTCAAAGTAAGAGTCCAAGTTTCACAACCGTACAGAACAGCCGGTAATATAACTGTTTTATAAATTCTAAGGGTACAAACATGTTGGAGTTGTTCATCTCGCCACGCATATCGCCTCAATTTCGCCGTTCAGCGGGAATCAAACTGGTTTGATTTTCAAGATGCAGCTGCCTGAAACTAGCGTTCTGATTGGTCGGTTGTCGCAACGGAACGTCATGTTTCTCTCCATCCGTCCTCTAATGTGTACATTATTATTTATTAATAACAAATATTGCAGAGTAGATTTCAGTGGCGTAGCATGAAATTTTGAGCAGGGAAGCTAACTCAAGTTGTCTTTCATGCAATATGAGAAAACGTATTACAAAAATACAGTCTTAAAATAAATAGTAGTCAATCTCAAGTCAGCAGTCGAAGATTGGTTGGAACCTCGTAAGTAACACCAATAAGGCGTGACCTCAAATGAGACGTAATAAAATGTGATTTCACGGTTAACACATATCTCTTAACAAATAGACACGTACACGTATAACATTAGCTCACTCCCTGTCATACTTAGAGAAATCACAATATTAGAATCATTACGTAAGTATGCGTCTGTCTTTTGGTTGTGTCCTTCATTGACAGCAAGGGAGTCGGTCATTTGTTTTTTAAATCACACTTTTGTTCGTAAGTCAGTCTCGATAATACAATTGTCCTAAAAAATTCAAGTAAATTAGTGTCAGGAACTGTTATTTCGCTCATTATTTATTATATCAACCACAATGCACACTAACACTTCAACTGAACACAACTGACGAAAAGGGATAACTCGGAAACTACTTATTTTAAATGTTAAAGCTAGCTTCTTTTCGAGTCTTGCGACTATGGTATTTAAAAGGGATGGAAAATCTGCGGGGTGGATTACACAGAAGAAACCAGTCTGCTTGGAAGCTGGTGAGTGCAGGCTTCTTGTTTACTGCTGCATCACAAATCATCCTGAGCTGCCGCATCACAATATTTAACGCGTAAATATGAATTCTATTAAAATTAATAAATAATTTTCTCCATAAACTGCAGGTTTATTATGAAATTATTATTAACTGGGGAAGCTAAGCTTTTTAGCTTACATTGACGCTACGCCACTGGTAGATTTACAGCCATGGATAAGGAGGAATTAATAAGGAAATAAGTCGTACCAAAACTTGACAAGTGTTAATGCAAATGAGATAAATAAAGACTTTCAGTGGCAGTAATTAGTTCATTTTCTGTTAATTTGTTGGTTTCTTTTCTTATTTTTTTAATCTTGCAGTTTCTATTATTATTATTATTATTATTATTATTATTATTATTATTATTATTATTATTATTATTATTATTATTATTATTATTATTATTACTCATTTCGTTTTCAGAACAAAAGTCTTTATACCGACGTCAAACTTTTGTACAATATTTTGAAAGAATATGTGTTTCTTATTGTGATTGACAGTGAAAGATTTTTGCTAATAATAAGTTATAAATTTTGATAATAGTACATTATTATATACTGTATAATTATTAATTACCTGAGAGTCACTACCAACCTCTCTTCAGCACTGATTGGTTGTTTATGTATGTTAGTGCACACTTTTTGGATTATTTTAGGTTCTATTAGCATCAAGATGTAATGGAACGTTGACTGAGACGTTCATAAATATTCGTAAAATCTATCTGGAAATGCCTTAAGCTGCTGATATAATTTACAGAATTCACCAAGTTCAGTGCGTTCCTTATTGATTGGAAGCACGCTGTGTTTTCTTCTTCTGTTGGAAAGTAACCACCACTTCATTGCAGTACTCGTAGATAAATCGCTGTGACTATCAGAATTTGTAAACATTTTTTTAAGTACTAATAGGTACGACCAATAAATGTATTGGTATTTACCACGTTGTGTTCATGGAGGATCTCACATCTGTACTCATTGTCCGCGTAACGGCGAGAATCATGGCGAGGTGAATTGCATCACTATGTTCTGCTGAGGCGAGATGCGAGATTAGAGATGGCCGATATTTCACAAACCGATATTTTGTCACAGGTATTTTTTTTGTCACAGATAAACCTGTGACTGATGACGCGAAATATCTGTGTCAAAATATCACTATCGAAATCTGCTCCGTATTCAGTACTCTGCGACTGATATTTTCTCCTCTACGTCGAGGTTTGCGCGTGCGCATGATACTGTGACAGCGACGTGAGATTCGAACTCACGACCAGCGTCCCGCAAGAGAGAAAATCGCGCGGAGCACTTTGGAATGGCGCGCGGCTGAGAGGGGAAAGGGGCCAACGCGGCGAGAGAGTGGAGAGAGTTTGCGCGCGCATTTTCTGCTTGCCTAGAGAGGCCGAGAAATCCGTCGAAATGGAAGACTCGCGAATTCGAACTTTCGAGGCTACGTCGCTGTGGTTATAAATTACGGACGCGAAGGAACGACAGCAGAGTTTCCAGTTTTCAGTTATTCAGTCAGTGAGTAAGCCAGAGCAAGCAAGCCAGTCTTGTGTACCGGAGTTCGACTCGAGTGTGCGTCCGCATCTGCGTCAGCATCCGAAGGCCTGAGTTCGAGTGCAGTGGATCGCAGTTGGAGGGACCTGAGTTCGAGTGCAGTGGACCGCAGTTGGAGGGACCCGAGTTCGAGTACAGTGAACTGTCTCTGAAGGTCTGTGTTTCGAGATACTGTGGACTCGAGTGACTGAGATAGAAGAACTGTGAACTGAGAACTGATAGTTCTGATTTGTAAATAGTGCTTTGTAAATATTAGTTAAGATTAACAGTTCATTGTTGTTCGTACTAGTCCAAGTAAATTGTCATTGTCGTCGGTGGAGTTTTATAACGAATATTGTGTTGAGTGAAAATCCAATTGTTGACGAGAGCGTTTAAGGCGAATTGTAGAAAGGAATTATTGTTGTGACGAATAAATTACATTGTTGTTACTAATAAAGCTCACAATACAATAACAGCAATCTGGCGGTAGTTTCTCCATCTTATTATAAATGATGTAGTTATTACACGATTTAAATAATAACACCATTGGTTACCAGTACTTAATCTTGTGTAAAATCCTGTCTGAACAACTGTCTTGTTTTGTAATTATTTTCCGATATTTTTCCGAATACTTATGTTCCATTAATTTTTATTCTATGACTCAATATTATAATGTTAACGCACGACTTAAAATAATTTATCCATTATATTATATGCAATAAAAAGGATCATTTTTTAAAACGATTAGGATAATCATATAACCTCAATTTCTCCATACCCAACTACATTTAAAAATGACCAACTGGTTCAATATCTATAATATAACCTCTTGGTACATGAGGTTAACTTTTGACATGTTACTGTTCAGTTAGCTAAGTATTTATTTGTTAATGGTACATGTACATAATTTCTTTGTTGGATTTTCCCATATAAATCACTGATGAGTGGTGTGTATAGAGAAATCGTATTCATATTTCACTGCTCTTCAATATTTCCTGCTAATTTTTATCGGTGTGACAAAATATCGGTGTAATTCAAGCTACGTATCGATATAAAATATCGGTGTGACAAAATCACCGATAAAAGTCACAGATATTTAATTGTCACAGTCACAGTTGTCACAGATACTTGAAAATATCGGTTAAGCTCATCTCTATGCGAGATGCACGGCGAGATGAACAACTCCAACATGTTTTTACACTAACTTTCAGTTTGAGATTCCTGACACTCTCCCTAAAATAAAATAAAACAATGAGCAATCGTCCATGTGCGATGTTTTACACGATTGCATTGTTGCAGCAGCCACTTATCATGAGAACGGTTGGGAATTGTACTGAGCTCTTTAGTTTAACGCTCTTCGTTTATTACCAGGTGATATCGGGGGAAATGCAACTGGAGAATAGTTTGAGTTACTCAGTGTTATCTGGAAAAATTTTCTTTTCGTGTATGGTACTGGTTGCTTTCTACAAAGCTCAGTTTATAATTTCGTTAATCTGGAATGTGTTCCAATTTATAACGACTTGTCTCAAGTCTCCTCATTTCCCACTTTTTAGTCAGTTCAAGACGGAAGCTGCCAGGTATAATCCCTCATTAGCAAGGTAGCTACATCCCGCATGGCGCCGCTTTTGAAGTCCAAAGAGCCGTGCTCCTGCATTAAAGGCCTTTACTCGTTACAGAGAGGTTTTGTCTTAACAGATGAATGGCACATTTTAAAAATAATTTTACATTACCTAAAAATAGCTATGGTAATAATAATAATAATAATAATAAATAATAATAATAATAATAATAATAATAATGACTCGGTTAAGAGAGAAGTTTTATGTCATAGTCTTATTGAATTTTGTATTCCCAAGAAACTAGTTCGATTAATTAAAATGTGTCTTAGTGAAACGTACAGCAGAGTCCGTATAGGTCAGTTTCTGTCAGATGCGTTTCCAATTCACTGCGGGCTAAAGCAAGGAGATGCACTATCACCTTTACTTTTTAACTTTGCTCTAGAGTATACCATTAGGAAAGTCCAGGATAACAGAGAGGGCTTGGAATTGAATGGGTTACATCAGTTGCTTGTCTATGCGGATGACGTGAATATGATATGAGAAAATCCACAAACGATTAGGGAAAACACGGGAATTTCACTGGAAGCAAGTAAAGACATAGGTTTGGAAGTAAATCCCGAAAAGTCTAAGTATATGATTATGATTCGTGACGGGAATATTGTACGAAATGGAAATATAAAAATTGGAAATTTACCTTTCGAAGAGGTGGAGAAGTTCAAATATCTTGGAGCAACAGTAACAAATATAAATGATACTCGGGAGGAAATTAAACACAGAATAAATATGGGAAATGCCTGTTATTATTCGGTTGAGAAGCTTTTATCATCCAGTCTGCTGTCAAAAAATCTGAAAATTAGAATTTATAAAACATATTACCGGTTGTTCTTTATGGTTGTGAAACTTGGACTCTCACTTTGAGAGAGGAACATAGGTTAAGGGTGTTTGAGAATAAGGTGCTTAGGAAAATATTTGGGGCTAAGCGGGATGAAGTTACAGGAGAATGGAGAAAGTTACACAACACAGAACTGCACGCATTGTATTCTTCACCTGACATCATTAGGAACATTAAATCCAGACGTTTGAGGTGGGCAGGGCATGTAGCACGAATGGGAAAATCCAGAAATTCATATAGAATGTTAGTTGGGAGGCTGGAGGAGGGAAAGATGGGAAGATAATATTAAAATGGATTTGGGGAGGTGGGAGATGATAGAAACTGGAGACTTATAGATGGGAAGATAATATTAAAATGGATTTGAGGCCAGGTTCATGGATAGATAAAATGAAGAATAACTCAATTGAAACAGAATACTGTGTTATTAATCTTGCAAAAACAATAAGATATTGAAACTGTACATTAAAAGGACCGATGGCGGGCTTATGTTCTGGCAACCGGTGAAAGAGATTTAGGTTCTACTTACTTACTTACTTTACTTGCTTACTTGCTTACTTGCTTCTACTTACTTACTACTTACTTGCTTACTTACTTACTTACTTACTTACTTACTTACTTGCTTAAAAACCCGTAATAAAAAAGTAATAATAAAGGAATAATAATAATAATAATAATAATAATAATAATAATAATAATGTCTTTGTTCCCAAAAAATTTGATGTACAATTTTGAACTCGAAATTTCTTGGCGAAGAGAACCAGAGTGCTTATGTTACTTTGATTGTTCTTTTGTTTCTGGGTCGTAATGATGGATCGATCCTTGTTACGTTTGTAGTTGTATTACGATGTAGGAAGTTAAAACAATCCTTTTGGAATCAGGGCGTCATAGCGACATGGAAATAATATTGTTACTGCGAGTTGCTTCTAACCGGCGTCCAGGCATTTTGAATCCATATAATAGCGGATACTCTTGTATCTGATTGAGGTTCTACTTGATATGTATGTCTATTATCTTCAGGCAGTACATCTCACTTGACGATATGTGTCAGATTATTGTTTGTATGCATCTGAAGTCTGATTAGTGTAATATAATGTAGCTAGTCGGTGATGTATGCAATAGAGGGGAAAAGGAACTGGCCACTCTACTCCATTATCTCCGAGCCTAGTTGCCTCATGAGTGATGCCTTATTGGTGTCACTTGTGGGATCCAGACCCGCCTTCGGACAGTTGACTAAACAACATTAATGCCATATCTCGTGTGTAGCAGATAGAAACTCCTAGGAAATGATAATAGAAAGGAGAAACTCCCTGTAACGAACCTGGTGTATAGGCTCTTAACTCTTACACAAGGAACAACCCTATTTACATAGAAAAATGGAGACAAAGGAATAGTACAGTAGGCTAGGGATCCAGTTCTGAATAAAGTAAACCAATTCCTACTACAGTGAAACTTACCTTAACGGACACTTACCAATAGCGGACATTTTAAAATTCCCCTGCAAAATAACATTGGCCTTTATGATAAAATTCTTCCAAATAGCGGACATTCTCAATAACGGACGTGGACACTGAAATGTATCTCCCAACAACAATTAAAACTTCCAAATAACGGACAGCGTGAAAGAAAAAAAAAAAAGAAAAAGGCGGTTGTAAATTAAACGGAATTCTTTGCAACAATCATTATCGTGCATTTGAACGTTCTTGTCCTTTATTGAAGGTAAGCAGCACAGTTGTTAGTTGTGATACTGTACGCGAGCAGTCCGTATTTTCTTAGTTTGTTCAAGTTGAGTCACATTAAAAATGTCACAAAACGTAAAAATTTGTCACTAAAAGAGAAAGTGGAAAAAGTAGTGAGAAGGAGAAATTAAATGTTCGTAAGCTGGCCGCAAAGATTAATGTGAGAAAAACTCAGGTTAGTGAAATTTTGAAAACAAGGATGTTATTTTAAAATCATACACTGAGAATGCAATTCTAGATTTCTTTGTGTGAGGTGAAGTGGTACAGTGACTGATGTTTATTTCATTTACAAAACATTTACTGGTACGATTTCTCTCTGGATGAATATTGTAAACAATCTCACTGTCTACTGTACTGTACTGTAAAATATAGTGTTGAATATGTATGAGAAATTTTAATGTACTGTATACATACTAACGGTTTTCTAAATAGCGGACACTTCTCAATAACGGACATTTAATTTTTCCCCGGCGTTGTACGCTATTGGGAAGTTTCATCTGTAATCTAATCTTATGAAATGTAATAATAAATAATAATAATAATAATAATAATAATAATAATAATAATAATAATAATAATAATAATGGCTTTATTTAACCAGGCAGAGTTAAGGCCTTAAGGCCTTCTCTTACACTCAACCAGGATTAAAACTTGCTTACACAGTTGAACATAAAACTTGATCAGAATTAAGTAATTACATACTGATTACATATGGAGAATAAAGAGGTAGTTACATAAAATTTACCTCATAAAATAAAAATAAACATAGTGAAATACATATTAATTTGTTAGAATCAAATGCGAATCACATAAAAACAGAAGCCGATAATTCAATAAAAAAATGTACACAGTAAAAATAATAATATTAGATTACAATTAAGTAGGATTTACATAATTAAACCAGAAACCAACAATTGAATAAAATGTACACAAAAAATAGATTAATAATAAAAAACACAACACAGTGGGATACATATTGGCGTTAAGTGATAAATAAACACGATTTAGATAATAAAAATAAGAAAAAAAAATCTAATCTTCAGTTTTGCTGTCATCTACTTCCTGCCGTGTATAACTGTGGATGCAGGCCTCGCCAGTCTTTGTTGTGGCAACTAGATTACATGTCAACGCGTGTGAGTGACTCATTCTCTGTCGTGGATTTCGAAGTCCTGATAACCAGCCTAGAATCCATCCAATGGCACTATGCCCACTACAGTGAACGCGGCGGCATTTTTAGCCCTTGTGCGTGCAATTCCTACATACGTAGGAAGCCACTAAAATTCCCGATCAGATTGGCCGACACCGGAATTCGAAACAGAGCCCTCCCGAATGCGCGCCTAGTGTTTTACCACTGAACCATTCCGCTCGGTAATCTCACATTGTCGAATAGGATTGCGAACTTTTCAACATAAAGACTTACGTGTCATTAATTCCCCTGTCTTGAAGAGAGGACACCTTGGTGACGCTCCCCGGACCTGAGCAATTACACGTCCGGAAATTAGAGTCCGCACTGCAGGTAAGGAAGAAGATGGCGTCGCAAACGTATGAAGAGACAATTTCCGACAAATAAAACTGCAGAAATGCAAGAATCGTTCTTGGGGCGGATATGATACACGGCTGATGTTCCCGCTAAATTCGTTTCCCGCCCGTAGATTGGCTGCGGAGACAGATTTCCGCGAATCTTATTGGTGAGCAATCGATATGCTTGCATGCAGTCCTGGCTTTTGATTTGTCCCGTAGAATGCGTGTGCTGTGACTTCATCTGCTACAAGCAATGTTGCCAATTCAGCGGTTTTCCCGCTAAATTAGCTTTTTTGGATAACTGTCTCACGGGTAAAATTATATTATTCCGCTTAGCGGGAATACTAGCGGTTTTTAATCTTTAAAGTTTCTGAAATGAAATTCATATTAGCATTATTGACGGCTTTCATAATTACATTTAATTCGTTCAGTGCCTGTTTTGTGAAATAATGGATGTGTTAATGTAGTGACAATCCCATATTATATATGTTACAGTTAAAACTCGAAATCCGCCAAAACCAGTTTCAGCTATTTAAAACTTTGATTAAGCAAATAAAGATATTTAAAAGTGAGATTTCTTCATCAGATCAAAGAGATGAACTTCAAAAATCTGCTTCAGAATGAGCAAAATAATTCTGGGTTTTCATATCATCATCCTCATCATTATCCACAAGCCACGCCGGATATCAATCCCGCGCCGGAGAGAATTTTTCTCCGTTCCATCTGATTATTTCATCTGATGACTCAGGCATATCTGCAACGGAAATATCATATGCTTTGGTACATCAAAATAAATATGATATGCTAAATCACTGGTGATTTAAGACGGCGCCCATACCGTCAGAATTTTACCCGGCCAATCAGCATTTATTTGAGCGCACTTTTTTATGATCCCTGCGTTCGATATTTTACATCTTTTTCTGAAAGATCAATTGGGCGGCCATATGGGAACCCAAGATTAGTTAATCAGACGATTAAACGGCGTCGATATTATCCGGCATTAGTGGATAAAATATCAGCACGTATGAGCTGAAAACCACGTCAAATTCCGGCGCCGGAGAGATTTTGTTCCATCTCTATGCATCATCTGATGACTGTATGATATCTGCATTGAAATAATTGATGTGTTTAATCATCAAAAATGGATATGATATGCGTAAAATCAATTATTATTTTAATTTATGATACCGTCGGATCCCGGCCAATCAGTCACTCATCTGAGTGCACTGCCCACACATGTATGGACTTCGGTCCTGCGTTCATAGACATCTATGACGTAGTGCAGAGGGCGGCCATATGATCCAGAGGGAACCCAAGAGATGGAGCTTAATCTGAGACGATTCTAAACGGCGTCGGGATTGTATCCGCATGGCTTAGTGGATAAAGCATCAGCACGTAGAGCTGAAAACCCGGGTTCAAATCCCGGCGCCGGAGAGAATTTTTCCGTTCCATCTCTTTCATCATCTGATGACGCAGAATATCTGCATGGAAATATCATATGTACTTCGGTACATCAAAATAAATATGATATGCGTAATAAATCACTTTGTGATTTAAGACGGCGCCCATACCGTCGGATCCCGGCCAATCAGTCACTCATCTGAGTGCACCTCCACACATGTATGGACTTCGGTCCTGCGTTCATAGACATCTATGACGTAGTGCAGAGGGCGGCCACCAGAGGGAACCCAAGAGATGGAGCTTAATCTGAGACGATTCTAAACGGCGTCGGGATTGTATCCGGCGTGGCTTAGTGGATAAAGCATCAGCACGTAGAGCTGAAAACCCGGGTTCAAATCCCGGCGCCGGAGAGAATTTTTCTCCGTTCCATCTCTCTTTCATCAGTTTCAACTAGTAAAAACTAGTTTAAGCAAATAAAGATAGGTTAAAAGTGAGTTTTCTTATGATCATCTGACTTCATCTGCTTCAGAATGAGCAAAATAATTCTGCGCTTAATATCATCATCATCATCATCATCATCATCATCATCATCATCATCATCATCATCATCATCATCACCATCACCACAACGCTACCTCATTCATTTTTCGTCTTACACCCTTGATGATTATTTATCTGGTCTCTTAGGCATAAACCACAACGTGTCCATAATAATATGCAGTGTTGCCAAGTCAGCGGTTTTGTAGCTAAATCTGGTGTTTTCAGGACTATGGTCAGCTACAGAATTTTACCGTCAGCGACTAGCTATTTATTTGGCGTTTTTTTATAGATCCCCGCAGAGGGAGACGATATTTTAATATTTTTTTCTGCAAAGATCTTGTAATTGTTTTTATATGTACAATATTAGTTAATCATAGATCAGAGATTAATGATATTATCACAATTTTTCATTGTGCGAGTATAAAATATCAGTGTTTCATGTTAACTCGATTTGGTACAACCACGTCCATTTCCTACCTCATCCATTGTTGTTGTACAAATAAGGTATGCCACATTCGTTAGACTGTATGCATTGTTTTTGTAAATGAATTGATGTGTTTAATCATAAAGAAAGGATAATGAAATAAATTATTATTTTAATTTATGATAACTTATATTATGATTCATTCATTCGTAGTGTTCTGCCCAAGGGCAGGTCTTTCACTGCAAACCCAGCATTCTCCAGTCTTTCCTACTTTCTGCCTTCCTCTTTGTCTCCTCATATGATCCATTTATCTTAATGTCGTCTTATATTATATATTTTTAAATTTATCGTTTAGCATTGTAGTTTATATAACACAGATATAGTTAAACTCATTGTTGGCAGGTACGTCTCCAGCTCAGTGTGAAATCAGATTTCGAACCCACTGGTGTGATTGTGGATGTGGTTGTTTCCGAAGTGCCCGTGTATTCTTGAGCTACTTCATTCAATTTTGAAGAAATATGCCGCATAAAACTCCATACGTACCAAGTTTAGAGATGTGTGAAAAAACATACTGTGTTGAAAGATTGGGTGGAAGAAGTTGCCGGTGATGGTTGGAAAGCTCGATGTAAATGATGTAAGGTGATATTAAATGTAAAATTCATATTTAATTGTCCGTACGATTTTGCATAGAACATAGAGCCTACGAAGTGATGCACACTTTCCATAATTTAGTCTACATTTTTATAAAATTCTACAGTGTCTAAAACTGTATAAGTTTGTATTTCAAATTTGGAAGTGATGTATTAAGAAAAATCTGGAGTTTTTCAATTAGAGTTTAGCGGTTTTTTAAGCTTGAGCAGCGGTAAATGGAATTCTGAGTTGGCAACACTGACTATGACTTCATCTGCTTCAAAATGAGCAAACTACTTCTGCAGAACCAAGGCTGTGGACTACACGATTAATTAATCAGTAACAAACAACATTAAATTCGTGTTTTACGATAAAATAAAAGAATGTCCTTTATCACCTACCCCTGTTCAACATCTGCTTGGAGGATTTAGTGAAGAACTGTTTTCAGAACATGGGAGGAGTGATAGTAGGAGGAAGAAGAATAAGATTTGCTGATGATATGGCGTTGTTAAGAGAAGAGGAGATGATACTAAGGGATATGCTACTGGAGCTAAATGACAGCTGTGAGCAATATGGGATGGAGATAAATGCAGACAAGACAAAGACCATGGTCATAGGAAGAAAAATAAAGAAGGTAAACTTGCGAATTCTAAATGAGGCAGTAAGCAAGTGGACAGCTTGAAATACTTGGGGTGTACTATAAGCTGTAACATGAGCTGCTGCCAGGAAGTCAAAAGGAGGATAGCAATGGCAAAGGAAGCTTTTAATAGAAAAAGCAGTGTCTTCATCGGACCTCTGGAAAAAGAACTAAGAAAGATATTAGTAAAGTGCTTTGTGTGGAGTGTGGCATTGTATAAGGCAGAAACATGGACATTAAGCTGAAGAGAAGAGAAAGCGAATAGAAGCATTTGAAATGTGGATATGGAGAAGAATGGAACGTGTGAAATGGACAGACAGAATAAGAAATGAAGCTGTGTTGGAAAGAGTGGATGAAGAAAGAATGATGCTGAAACTAATCAGGAAAAGAAAAAAGAATTGGTTGGGTCACTGGGTGAGAAGAAACTGCCTACTGAAGGATGCACTGGAAGGAATGGTGAACGGGAGAAGAGTTCGGGGCAGAAGAAGATATCAGATGATAGACGATATTAAGATATATGGATCATATGAGGAGACAAAGAGGAAGGCAGAAAATATAGGAGATTGTAGAACGGTGAGTTTGTAATTAGGGACCTGCCCTTGGAAGAAAAACTGTGTATGGGTGTAGGGCGAAAGTCAGGTAATCCCAATATTGTAGTTGCTGCAGAGTTGTAAAATGATCTACTGAAATTATACACAAAAAAAGCAGTAGCTAAATCGTTTGAAACGAGTTTGAACCTTTACATGTAAAAATTTTAAGTGAGTTGCGTTTCTGTAGTTGCCGTTTTCTTTTTTTTTAATATCACATTCGTTTGCAATTTACTTTACGAACATTATTTTATCTCTGCTTCTTAAGGAAACTTTGAAATTGTAGTAGTTTGTTCTCCTTACGTCAAAGACTACTACCAAGACAACTTCTAATGAGTTTCTAACGGGGTAACTTCAATTCATACTCACAGCAACAAAAAATAGACCCCACGACCTGCGTGCTGAGTATGAGTGGGCGTTATTTCTACTTGAGAAGTCCGCAATACTTGGTAACATTTCAGCACGTTGCACATGCCTTGCTCATCAATCTTAATTCAAACAGCATCCTCCTCTCTCCTGGCTCTCTCTCTCTCCATCATTTAATGCTGTAATTGGTTTTGTTGAGGTGGGAGAAGAATAACGTAGCCCGTTAAAGACCGCACCAAGACATCCACGTAATACTTTTACTTAGACCTTCATGAGCAGTAACGCAGAAAATTATCTCTGTGCGCTACATTTCCATACAAGTGCGTTCCTGAGAAAGAACGGAGCTCGTTGTGCAATTAACTGTCCCACGCAGTGTTGCCAACAGTTGTTCGTATAATCCCGCTAGATGGCTTTCGAAAACTCGCGATTTTCTAACAAATATGTCTAGATTTTAATGTATACTTATTATTCAATAATAATAATAATAATAATAATAATAATAATAATAATAATAATAATAATAATAATAATAAAATAATAATATTAATATAATAATAATATTAATAATAATAATATTAATAATAATAACAATAATAATAATAATAATATTAATAATAATAATAATAATAATAATAATAATAATAATAATATAATAATAACAATAATAATAAATAATAATAATAATAATAATAATAATAATAATATTAATAATAATATTAATAATAATAACTAATAATAATAATAATAATAATATTAATAATAATAATAATAATAATAATATTAATAATAATAATATTAATAATAATAACCATAATAATAATAATATTAATAATAATACTAATAATAATAATATCAATAATAATAATAACAATAATAATAATATTAATAATAATACTAATAATAATAATATCAATAATAATGATAATAACAATAATAATAATATTAATAATAATAATATTAATAATAATAATGTATTTATTTTTTTTTGTTTATTTATTTAGAATATTAATGTGCAAAACAACAGCACAAGGCCAATTACAGTTCAGCACAGGATACAAAACGAAACAAAACAACAAATGATGATGAGAATGAATGATAGAAAATGGCAATGAGATGAAATACAATCAATATAATAGTAATTAAATAAAATGTATTACAAATGAATTAATGAAATCATATAAATGAAGACAGGAATCATATAATTAATATTGTAAAGTTATGCAAATGACGAGAATAGTATGATACATATCTAACAATGGCATAAAATACAACTAACATAAAACTCGAATAGTATTACTACACATTAAATGGATCCAAGTTGAATCCATGCAAATTAGCATATTTAATACATCTGCAGACCGGAGAGAGAGATTTAGAATTCCTATTATAAAACAATTTATGAAATCTTAAACCCTTAACCGGAATATGAAGACTGATATTGCTTATGAAAGATTCACAATCAATATCACCCTTAATGACTTTACAAAAAAATAAATAATCAAGATCCTGACGTCTGGTGAACAAACTACCGCAATTGAAATATTTGCATTTAATCTCATAGTTATAATCGGAATTTGGTAAAAATCTATAAGAACACAAGGAAATAAATTTTCTTTGAATATTCTCCAATTTAGCCGAGTCAGTGGAAGTAATGGAGTTCCATACAACAGATGCATATTCAAGCTTGGATCTAACCAATGTAGTATAAAATTAAAAAACACATAGGAGTAGAAAAAGAATAAGTTATAGACCTAATTAGACCAAGCATTCTTAATGAATGGGTATAAATATATTGCACATGATCATGAAAATATAATTTTGAATCAAGTAAGACATCAAGATCTCTAATACAATCTTTCTTAGTAATTACGACATTACTAAGAGAATAATTACATTTTTGGGAAGTAGTTTTCCGTGAGAAGGAAATAAGAAAAGTTTTGGATTGATTAATTTTCATTCCATTTTCAACAGACCATTGTAAAATTGAATTAATGTCATTTTGAAGAATTTGACAATCAGCCGAACTATTAATTTTACGAAAGATTTTGAGATCATCCGCAAATAAAAGGCAGCTAGAACTTATTCTTTTACTTATATCATTTATAAATAATAAAAATAATAATAATATTAATAAGAATAATATTAATAATAATAATAATAATATTAATAATAAACAATAATAATAATAATATTAATAATAATAATAACATTAATAATAATATTAATAATAATATTAATAATAATAATAATTTTATTTTATTTATTTAGAATATTAACGTGCAAAAACAACAGCACAAGGCCAATTACAGTTTTGCACGATACAAAACAGAACAAAACAACAAATGATGATGAGAATGAATGATAGAAAATGGCAATGAAATGAAATACAAACAATATGATGGTCTACATCAATCATTGATCAAATAATAATTATAAAATTATACAATGAGATAATTGAAATAATGGAATAGTCTACATTAATCAATTGACCAAATGCAAGAAATAAATTGGACAAATAATTAATAAAATTGATCAGTGAGTTAAAAACTCAAAGATATACTACACATTAAATGGATCCAAGTTGAATCCATGCAAATTAGCATATTTAATGCATCTGCAGACCGGAGAGAGATGATGATAATAATAATAATAATAATAATAATAATAATAATAATAATAATAATAATCCATGTATGGTGGGTCCCTATCACCACGGCATGGCGCGTCCTTAGGTTGCGGATAGAGGAGACGGCCTCCAGATATGGAGGGTAGCTGCGAATATATTGAATAAGCAGTCGTGGACAGCCGATAAGGGGTGGTCCTCCAGCTTGGGGGTTGGGCGAAGGGCTAACAACCCATCACCGTAAAAAAACAGCTTGTTACGTATCCCTATAATAAGCCTCGGAATAGGACTGATTCTCTGGCACGACCACAGCAAAGGAATAAGGATTTGAGATTTGGCACTTGGAACGTAACTAGTCTTCATAGAACAGGAGGGGTAACATTAGTAGCAAAAGAACTAGCTAGATATAGAATAGACTTCGTAGGAGTACAAGAGGTTAGGTTAGATGGGAATGGCATATCACAAATAGGAGATTACTTGTTATATTATGGGGAAGGAAACAATAATCACCAATTAGGAACAGGATTCTTTGTTCATAAAAGAATAAAATCAGCAGTAAAAAGGTCGAATTTATCAGTGACAGGTTATCATATTTAGTACTTAAGGGTAGATGGTGCGATATCATAGTTATAAATGCTCACGCCCCTACAGAAGAGAAAGACGACCATATAAAGAATAGCTTCTATGAGGAATTGGAACATACTTTTGATCAGTTCCTAGATATCACATGAAAATTTTATTGGGGATTTCAATGCTAAAGTAGGACGGGAGGATATTTTTAGACCAACTATTGGAAAAGAGAGCCTACACGCAATTAGTAGTGACAATGGAGTTAGATTAGTCAACTTTGCCACATCGAAAAATTTAATTGTCAAAAGTACAACATTCCCCCATAAGGATATACATAAATATACTTGGACTACTCCAGATGGATTGACACACAACCAAATAGATCACATCTTGATAGATAAACGGAGACATACTAGTATAGTAGATATTCGAACTTTCAGGGGTGCAGACTGTAATTCTGACCATTATTTGGTGATTGGAGAATTAAGAGAAAGATTATCAGTAGCCAAGCGAGTAGAGCAACAAGTTAATATTACTAAATTCAATATTTTGAAATTAAAGGACGAGGAAGCTAAGCAAAATTATCAGGTCGAACTTTCGAATAGGTTTGCCACTTTAGAAAGTTCCGACGAAGTTGAAAAAGAATTAGATGTTAATAGCGTGTGGGAAAATATCAGAGATAGTATCAAAAATGCAGCTGAGCAGAGCATAGGTTATTATGAAACTAAGAAAAACAAACCGTGGTTTGATGAAGATTGTTGCATGGTAGTAGAAAGAAGGAAACAGGCAAAATTGAAATTCTTACAGGGTCCAGTTGAGGAGAAGAGAGATAATTATTTCAATGAAAGACGGGAAGCAAGTCGTACACTTAGGAATAAAAAGAGAGGTTACTTGAAGGAAAACTGACTGAGGTAGAAACAAATAGTAAGAATAAAAACATTCGAGATTTATATAAGGGTATAAAGGAATTTAAGAACGAATATCAGCCAAGGGTAAACGTGATCAAGGATGAGAATGGTGACTTGCTTGCAGACTCTCCATCAATCCTAAACAGATGGAAAAACTATTTTGCGCAACTACTAAATGTACATAGGCCAAATAGAAATGATCGGGACGAAATTCAAATACAAACTGCTGAGCCATTTATACCTGAACCCACGCTTTCAGAAGTCGAAATTGCGATAGAAAATCTGAAAAGTACAAGTCTCCAGGTATCGATCAAATTCCAGCAGAATTAATACAAGAGGGTGGGAGTGCATTATATAGCGAAATTTATAAACTTGTACTTGCTATTTGGGAAAAGGAAATTGTACCAGAACAATGGAAGGAGTCCATAATTGTACCTATTTTTAAAAAGGGGAACAAAACCAACTGTGGTAACTTTCGAGGAATATCACTTTTGTTGACGTCGTACAAAATTTTGTCCAATATTCTTTTGAGAAGATTAACTCCGTACGTAGATGAAATTATTGGGGATCATCAGTGCGGTTTTCGGCGTAATAGATCGACTATTGATCAGATTTTTGTATTCGACAGATAATGGAGAAAAAATGGGAGTATAAGGGTACAGTACATCAGTTATTCATAGATTTCAAAAAGGCTTATGACTCGGTTAAGAGGGAAGTATTATATGATATTCTTTTTGAATTTGGTATTCCCAAGAAACTAGTTCGATTAATTAAAATGTGTCTCAGTAAAACATATAGCAGAGTCCGTATAGGTCAGTTTCTATCTGATGCTGTTCCAATTCACTGCGGGCTAAAGCAGGGAGATGCACTATCACCTTTACTTTTTAACTTCGCGCTAGAATATGCCATTAGGAAAGTTCACGATAACAGGCAGGGTTTGGAATTGAACGGGTTACATCAGCTTCTTGTCTATGCGGATGACGTGAATATGTTAGGAGAAAATACACAAACGATTAGGGAAAACACGGAAATTTTACTTGAAGCAAGTAGAGCAATCGGTTTGGAAGTAAATCCCGAAAAGACAAACTATATGATTATGTCTCGTGACCAGAATATTGTACGAAATGGAAATATAAAAATTGGAGATTTATCCTTCGAAGAGGTGGAAAAATTCAAATATCTTGGAGCAACAGTAACAAATATAAATGACACTCGGGAGGAAATTAAACGCAGAATAAATATGGGAAATGCCTGTTATTATTCGGTTGAGAAGCTCTTATCATCCAGTCTGCTGTCGAAAAATCTGAAAGTTAGAATTTATAAAACAGTTATATTACCGGTTCTTCTGTATGGTTGTGAAACTTGGACTCTCACTCTGAGAGAGGAACATAGGTTCAGGGTGTTTGAGAATAAGGTGCTAAGGAAAATATTTGGGGCTAAGCGGGATGAAGTTACAGGAGAATGGAGAAAGTTACACAACACAGAACTGCACGCATTGTATTCTTCACCTGACATAATTAGGAACATTAAATCCAGACGTTTGAGATGGGCAGGACATGTAGCACGTATGGGCGAATCCAGAAATGCATATAGAGTGTTAGTTGGGAGACCGGAGGGAAAAAGACCTTTAGGGAGGCCGAGACGTAGATGGGAGGATAATATTAAAATGGATTTGAGGGAGGTGGAGTATGATGATAGAGACTGGATTAATCTTGCACAGGATAGGAACCGCTGGCGGGCTTATGTGAGGGCGGCAATGAACCTTCGGGTTCCTTAAAAGCCATTTGTAAGTAAGTAATAATAATAATAATAATAATAATAATAATAATAATAAAAATAATAATGATAATAAATAATAATAATAATAATAATAATAATAATAATAATAACGGTCAAGATAGAGCATCCACCCGCCAATGTAACGGATATCGCACACTTTTTTCATTGCCAATGTGGCGCTATAAAGCAATTTTGAACACTTTTATCATACACAACATATTTAAATTCTTATTGCACGATATATGTTACCGTTAAAACCCAAAATTCGACAAAACCAGTTTCAACTAGTAAAAACTAGTTTCAAAATATACTGTAGATAGAAAGCGAATTTTCGTAAGATCTAGAATCAATGACAGGTCAGGTTTGGTCTGTTTAGGTTTTTTTAGGATTTTACCAAACAAAAGCCTAAACAAACCAAACCTAACCTGACAGTGATTCTAGATCATAAGAAAACTCACTTTTAACCTATCTTTATTTGCTTAAACTAGTTTTTACTAGTTGAAACTGGTTTTGGCGGATTTCGGGTTTTAACTGTAACATATATAATATGGGATTGTCACTACATTAACACATCCATTATTTCACAAAACAGGCACTGAACGAATTAAATGTAATTATGAAAGCCGTCAATAATGCTAATATGAATGTCATTTCAGAAACTTTACAGATTAAAAACCGCTAGTAATTTTACCCTCGAGACGGTTATCCAAAAAAGTTAGATTTAGCGGGAAAACCGCTGAATTGGCAACACTGGTCCCACGAGACAGCAATGAAAATGAGCGCAGATCGGGTTGATAAATAGAAACAAGTGCCTGCAGATCATGTCAATTGGGGACTGCAATAACATCTCCTATGTCACAAATATAGCCTATACAGAGTGTTTCAAAAGTGATGCTAAAATTACACACCAATTTAAGCAAAAACGTCTCATGCATATTATTTTAATGTACAGAAGTACAAATGATGTTTCCATGCAGATATTCTGTGTCATCGTACGATGAAAGAGTAGTGGAGCGGAGAAAAATTCTCTCCGGCACCGGGATTTGAACCCCGGTTTTCAGCTCTACGTGCTGATGTATTATCCACTAAGCCACACCGGATTCCCATCTCGGTGTCGGATCGGATCCTCTCAGTTTAAGTTCCACCTCGTGGGTTCCCTCTGCACTACGTCATACGGGTTCAAATCCCGGTGCCGGAGAGCATTTTTCTCCGTTCCATCAAAAAATGTCTTAGTCAACATGCGACTACAAATGAGCCGATTTGAAAGAAAACCTCTCATCTAGAGTAACTCCCAAATGATTTCAAAAAGCGTGAAAGTTAGAATTTATAAAACAGTTATATTACCGGTTGTTCTGTATGGTTGTGAAACTTGGACTCTCACTCTGAGAGAGGAATAGAGATTAAGAATGTTTGAGAATAAGGTGCTTAGGAAAATATTTGGGTCTAAGAGGGATGAAGTTACAGGAGAATGGAGAAAGTTACACAACGCAGAACTGCACGCATTGTATTCTTCACCTGACATAATTAGGAACATTAAATCAAGACGTTTGAGATGGACAGGGCATGTAGCACGTATGGGCGAATCCAGAAATGTATATAGAGTGTTAGTTGGGAGGCCAGAGGGAAAAAGACTTTTGGGGAGGCCGAGACGTAGATAGGAAGATAATATTGAAATGGATTTGAGGGAGATGGGATATGATGGTAGAGACTGGATTAATCTTGCTCAGGATAGGGACCGATGGCGGGCTTATGTGAGGGCGGCAATGAACTTTCTGGCTCTCTAATAACCATTTTCAAGTAGATATTATCATTATTATTATTATCATCATTAATATTATTTATTATTATTATCGTTATTATCATTATTATTATTATTATTATTATTATTATCATCATTAATGTCTTTGGGGAGGCCGAGACGTAGATGGGAAGATAATATTAAAATGGATTTGAGGGAGGTGGGATATGATGATAGAGACTGGATTGATCTTGCTCAGGATAGGGACCAATGGCGGGCTTATGTGAGGGCGGCAATGAACCTCCGGGTTCCTTAAAAGCCAGTAAGTAAGTATTATCATTATTATTATTATTATTATTATTATTATTATTATTATTATTATTATTTTCATTATTATTATCATTAATATTATTATCATTATCGTTATTATTATTAAGAGTAATCTCACTAGAGGTTTTGATTTATCTATAGAAAATCAAAACTCGAGTGGGATTTAATTGACTATTACACGATTAGAAGAAAGTATATAAAAATTAGAAGTAACGAAGTACTCCAATACAATAAAATATTAATTGAATTACGAAAATACAACTGTCTTCAAATGTATTATTGTACCATCTCAACATCACAAATATTACGCTAGATGCATGCTAGATGGCAGTGGTGCGTTATGATTATGTGATGTTATCAGGTGTGCCAATTAAGAAATCTTCATTGAACTCTGTAGACGGTTACTATTCAAGAAGGCTTTGTTGATTCAGTTTCATTTTTATTAAAATAGTTGCATTCCACTTCAATTATCTCGATCCCAGTAATCAACGTCACTTGACAGATGATTTTCAATAAATCTTAATATTAAACAATCTCTGATACGTGACTATCCATAATACCATATAGCAGAAGCTATAACATAACCTAAATAATATAAACAAGTGTTAGAAAAGTTTTAATTAGGGATGATGAAATAAACAAGAAAAGTTTTAATTAACGATGATGAAATAAAAAATAAACATGAATAATTTTAAAAGAAACAATTTATTATTGAAAATACATTTTTCAAATTTGAATGTTTTAGTGGTTGGTGGTTCAGTTGATGTTATATTGGACGTGTGCGTAAAAGAAGTGAACTCGTTGATGTACATGGTGTATCCCTCAACTTATTCAGGATTTCCGAATGGTGCTCTTCATATATGGCCAGTTATATTTATTAATTCTTGTTCTTGAATGCCAATGAGTCATATTTGAAAGTGCTGTGCATCGACTGGAGTGGTTTGTAATTTTCTGTTTTTTGAATGTCCAGACCAGTGCAGTTTGAAATGTTGGCAAACAAAGAAACAAATGCTAGGGTAGTGATAAAAATAAACAAATGCTAGGGACGCGATAAAATTAAACAAATGCTAGGGACGCGATAAAATTGTGCGATAAGCAGCCATGATTGGTTGAAAGACGTTCTTTCGTACCGTTTTATTGGTCAAAATTAGTGTGACGTAGTAAAAGTGTAATAGTCATTATAATTATTATCATTATCATTATTATTAACATTATTATCATGTTTATAACTTGGACTAGGGCCTCAGAGACACATAGTGAAGAAGTGTTCAAGCTTGCAGACTTCCAAGAATAGTATTTTCTGCGCCTTCTATAACACAGTAACACAGACAAAGGCTGGAAAGTTATCAATACTTATCCGCTTTCTCTAAATATCCTTAGTAACTTTGAGAGATACTCACGATTAAAGCTAATTAAATGTATCTACTTTATGTTGAAACTGACTAGATTACAGCCGTCGGCGAATATGCAGAAGGTAACTAACTGTCTCTAACAGCTGCTAAGCTATTTTCAGAAGAGCCTTTATAAAACGAATATCTCTATGATAAACATTTACACAAACTGGATGTCGAATGTAGTGCGCTAACACTCCTGCGAGATTCAGTTGGAATCCAATTATCTGTTAAAAACAGTTGTGAATCGGGAACGATGTGCAGAATTTAAAACTCAGCTACCGTCTCGTGCAAGCCTTTGCTTACGTTACCGCAGCAGGCAGCCAACCACACAAAAATAAATTGCTCTCGTTCCAAACGTGATAATTGCTTGTTGCCCCACGAACCCCTTCTGCTATTTGAGCAAATTAAAGGGGAATGCAAGGCAATTATTACACGACTGTTCAGTTCGAATGCAAGAGACCCGGGCTCTCACTTGTGGACGTGCATATTCTGTCTGAGGGATATTACAAGAAGCGTCTCCATACTAATTGTTAGCAAGTGGGCTCAGATTATAGTCACCAGAAATACTGTAAAGTAACCCTTTAAATACAGACAGAAACTACACTGACAATTAATAGTACATTATGCAACGAGCCTATAATGATAGTAATGAAGAAGCGAGTATGAATGTTTATGAAACGAGCGCAAGCGAGTTTCATAATTTTCATACGAGTTTCTTAATTACCATTATAGGCGACTTTTTATGCTCGACCATATTTCTAACTTGAAATTATTCAGATGTATACATTTTATTTGTATCTGACAAGATCGGAAGTGACCTTGTTCTAGGTCGTGAATTGTGAGATGTGCGCAGACGCGAAAGTATTGATTTTTTCCGAGGAACAATGTCATTGACGTTGATGTAATCCCGTTAAACTTGATATAACCTTGATTATTGAATTCGACATTGAAAAACGAGATGACAAATTGAATTTATTTGAATATTATTTACAATTAACGCTAATTATTATAGTAACAGAACATAACCTTCTGCGACAGTATTGGATTTCCAGCCTCCGTGACTTTTCGCTAATTGTCTTTCGATTGCATATCCGAGAATAATCGATACTTGCGGTTTTATAATTGTACAAAGCTGACATGTCATTGGCTGAACACCTGTAAGCTGAGTTGTCATTGGCTGAACACCTGTGCTTTAATGAGTAGGTGTACTTTAATGACATGCATTAAAGGCCTGCTATCAGGTGTATAATTACTACATTTCGGCATGGTCGAGCATAAAAATATATGTACTTCTTGATTACATAACTTTTAACACTGTATCACTTCGGAATATGTATGATAACTTTCTTGTATTAAATTTTAACGTACCTTGTTAACATGTTTCGACTTATTTTCGGTCATCTTCAGAACTCGTTGTTGTTGGTCTTGGTGCCTCTTGTTTCCTGTAAGGGTGCGTTCGTAGTGTAGAGTCAAAGAGTGTGTGTGTTTTGAAATTGATCTGTGTGTTGAGAATTTCGTTGCGGTGTGTTTTCGTGTGTCTGTATATTTCATATTGTTCTAGTGTGTTGAGTTTCTGGCTTTTTGGTTGGATGTGCAGTATTTCCATGTCTATGTTGATGTCTCTGTAGGTGTGGTTAGCATTTGTGATGTGTTCTGCATATGTGGAGGTGTTTTGTAATTTTGTTATGGCTGTGATGTGTTCTTTGTAACGTGTTTGAAATGATCTGCTTGTCTGTCCTATGTAGAAGTTGTTGCAGGTGTTACATTTGAGTTTGTATACGCCTGTGTGGTTGTATTTGTTATGTATGCGATGTTGTATTTTTTAATTTCTTGAATGAGGTTGCAATTTTATGTATGTTTTTGTTTTCGTATGTTAGTGTGATGTATTTTTTGTGTTCTTGTATTTGTGTTGTATTCTTCTGTTTTTTGTGGTTTTGTTTTGTCTTATGTATTATGTTGTCTATTATGTTGGGGTCGTATCCGTTTTCTTGTGCTATGTGTTTGATTGTGTTTAGTTCTTCGTTGTAATCCTGTTGGTTCATTAATATGTTGATATATATATATATATATATATATATATATATATATAAGCCTATGTATTATTTATTCCCATCTTCTTCTCCTTCATTTATTAATAGTGTTTTGTCCAAGGGCAGGTCTTTCTCTGCAAACCCAGCGTTCTCTAATCTTTCCTATTTTCTGCCTTCCTCTTAGTCTCCTCATATGATCCATATATCTTAATGTCGTCTATCATCTGATATCTTCTTCTGTCCCGAACTCTTCTCTCGTTCACCATTCCTTCCAGTGCATCCTTCAGTAGGCAGTTTCTTCCAGCCAGTAACCCAATCAATTCATTTTCCTCTTTCTTATCAATTTCAGCATCATTCTTTCTTCACCCACTCTTTCCAGCACAGCTTCATTTCTTTTTCTGTCTGTCCATTTCACACGCTCCATTCTTCTCCATATCCACATTTCAAATGCTTCTAGTCGCGTCTCTTCACTTCGTCGTAATGGCCACGTTTTTGCCACCCATACAATGCCACACTCTACACAAAGCACTTCACCAGTCTCTTCCTTAGTTCTCTCTCCAGAGGTCCGCAGAAGATGCTCCTTTTTCTATTAAAAGCTTCCTTTGCACTTGCTATCCTCCTTTTGACTTCCTGGCAGCAGCTCATGTTACTGCTTATAGTACACCCCAAGTATTTGAAGCTGTCCACTTGCTCTACTGCCTCATTTAGAATTCGCACCTTTACCTTCTTTATTTTTCTTCCTATGACCATGGTCTTCGTCTTATTTGCATTCATCTTCATCCCATACTGCTCACAGCTGTCATTTAGCTCCAGTAGCATTTTCCTTATTAACGTCTCTTCTTCTCTTAACGTCATATCATCAGCAAATCCTATACACTTCATTCTTCTTCCCGTAGTATTAGCCTAGGTATCTTGATTTGCAGTCAAATCACTTCATAGAATAACAATAAAGCCACAATCACAATGAAAATTAAACATAACGTAAGCGTTAATTTAAGAATATAAACGTTAGGGTAAAATCAAGAAGTCATACCATCATTCATGATGGGAACATAAACATAACAGCAAACATACTTGGTAACCATGGAAACATAACAACGACGCCATTTCCTCATATTCTGTCGTATACTTCAGCGCTCCACGATTGTGTTCTGTTTGCAAATCACGTAAGCATAAGCATGAAAGTTTGCAAACTGTCAAATTAACGTCTTACGGTAATGTTTATGTCAATGCTTATGTGAATCATTGTGAATGATCCCATTTGGTAGCCTGGGCGCAAACTTCTGTGTTTATGATACGGTTATGTTTAATTTTCATTGTGAATGGGCCTTAAGTCTTCAATCCGTCTTTTCAATGGTCTTCCTACAGTTTTATGACCTCTTAATAACCCTTTTGTCGAATTCGAACCCACGACATCATAGAACGAAAATTATTACACTGAACAAGTGATAGTATTCTTACGAAATCTGGACATTATTACTTTTGTCAATCATAAATTTCAAATAGGATCCCTAGGATTTGAACCCATAATCTGCGACGATGTAATTCGATACAGGGTTCTTGCATCCCCCCGGTGCACGTGGATACTCGCTGTCTCTATTGTTTTCCTATATCCGATATCCGGAATCCACTCATTCCTCCTTGTAATCCTGTTACACTGCACAACAGACTCTCTACAGCTGGGAAAGCACACGAACGTTTTGGATTGTAAATGAAGGTGAATGAAGGTGAAAATCAGCGAGGTTGAGAATATATTCTTTACGCAACAAATTGGCAGTATTAAGTTTCTACACTATTGTTATTGGTGGTACAGTTATTGCCAGGGTTTTTAATAATGTCTTAGGACAGTGATGTCAAAGCAAGCGCATTTTCTGACCTTGACATCGTGCGCGGGCATTAAGCGCTAGGTATGCTAGGAGGAATAAGCAGCCTGTTGGATTAAGAAAACAGTGGTGCACAAACTTCAAACGGAACGTGAAATTTTATGTCGTTATTTTTATATGGCTTCTTTCTGTTTGTTATTTTCTATATTGTCTGCAAAACAAAAGTACTAACACCTATTTCTTAGCCTAATATTGCAGTTGTGTTTTAAACGTTAATAACATAATAAAGAGTAAAGAAGGAATATTCACACAAATTCCATAATAACTACAACTATACTGTACTAAGTGAATTAAACATATCATTCATAAAGAAAGTGTTATCCCAAAGAAAGACACTGAATATGACATGATAAGTTGAAATTTATATTGTTGGTATCTTTAGCATTATAAAAGTAATCAAAACAATATTATAGTACAAAGCAAAGTTGTCTAGGTATATGTTTTAACTGTAACTAATATTACTTAATAAAACTCTTATCGCATTATACTTTTAGGTGATATTGGTGCGCAACTTTCTGTTATCAGAATATTAAATTATCTCGAAATCTGCTGAAGCTATAGAGCTGACGTTTTACCAACACATAGACACATATCTTTTGTTTGTGATGTAACAGTATTTGCTTTGTTAATTCATTTCCTTACAAACATTTTCCATGCGAATATGTTCAAATATTTTAATACACTATCATCAGTAATACGTATTTACGATATATTAGATTTACGAAAACATTGTTTAATACTTGTAAGGCTACAAAACAAACATATCTGAAAATTTCACTTCCCTGTAAAAAAAGTTGAGAAAATATTCCTTTTGAATAAAAAAGCAAACTTGTGAAAAATGAACATTAAAATTAAAACTTACATTCTTATAATGCACTTATACTTCTGAGGCAAGTCTAAAAATTACCATGGATACAGTTTTAATAAGTTCTCTTCCCTTTATCTACTGAATCAGTGCTGGCCATCCCTGTATATAGCTCTACCAAGCGGCATATACTACCTCTTTCGTCTGTCTCCTTCCTTTCCTCTGTAAAGCGCATAGGCTCTCCTGGGCTCTAAAGCGCGCTTGCTCCTATGGGCATCAGTTGACATCACTGTCTTAGGACGTCGGATTCTTAAATAAGGGACATGAAACTTTATTATGAATGACTTGTTTCAAAGGAAGACGAATCCAGAAATCTCGTAACTTATATTTTAATATACAAAAAAGTCTCTCCTTGATTATGATGGCTCTAGAATATTTACCGGCTAGCTTTTCTTCAGCCCATCAAATTTCCTCCTTTGCTGACGTCATATTTTACTGAATTTGTAATGAGATCAAACTAACTTTTGAATCCTATCTGATTTTATGCTTTGATGTCACTTAAAAGGTTGTTTTCACGTGAAATTTTTTTGTAGATATTTCAATTGTCCACACCTGTGGAGTAACAGTTAGCGCGTCTAACGGCGAAACCACGTGGCCCGGGTTCGAATCCCGGTCGGGGCAAGTTACTTGCTTGAGGTTTTTCCGGGGTTTTCCCTCAATGAAATATGAGCAAATGCTGGGTGACTATCGGTGTTGGACACCGGACTCTTTTCACCGGCATTATCACCTTCATCAGCGAATGAGATTGAATCGAAATGAATGGAAAAGGGGAATCTGAAGATGTCGATGGAAGTTCTAAAACCATCAATACACATAACTTGTGATCAACATAGTGCAGGGCCTTTACAAGTTGCTAGTTCAATTAGCTGGTCACCGATTGATTATGAGTTAGAACAGTGATGTCAAAGCAAGCGCATTTTTCTGATCTTGACGTCGTGCGCCGGCATCAAGTGCTAAGTATGGAAAGAGGAAGGGTTGTGTATATGAATAAGCAACCTGTTGGATTAAGAAAACAGTGGTGCACAAACTTCAAACGGAACGTGAAATTTTATGTCGTTATTTTTATATGGCTTCTTTCTGTTTGATATTATCTATATTGTCTGTAAAACAAAAGTACTAACATTGATTTCTTAATATTGCACTTGTGTTTTAAATCTTAATAACATAATAAAGAGTTAAGAAGGAATATTCACTTAAATTCCATAGTAGTATAATATTATACTGTATTAAGTGGGTGAAACACATCATTCATAAAGAAAGTGATATTCCAAAGAAAGAGATTGAGTATGACATGATAAGTTGGAATTTATATTGATGGTATCTTTAGCCTTACAAAAGTAATCAATAAACTAATCAAAACAATATTACAGTACAAAGCAAAGTTACCTAGGTACTGTATCTGTTTTAAGTGTAACTAATATTACATAACAAAACTCTTATCGCATTATGCATTTAAGGTGATATTGGTGACCAACTTCCTATCATCAGATTATTAAATTATTTTCTCGAAATCTGCTGAAGCTATAGAGATGACATTTTTAACAACACATGGGCATGTATCTTTTGCTTATGATGTAACAGTAGTTGCTTTTGTTAATTCATTTCCTTACAAACAAATTCCATGCGAATATTTTCAAAATTTTCAATACACTATCTTCAGTAATACGTATATACGGTATATTAGATTTATGAAAACATTCTGTAAGGCTACTAAATAAATATGCCTATATCTCAAAATTTCATTTTTCTATAAAAAAAAAGTTTAGAAAATATTTATTTTCAATAAAAAAATCAAACTTGTGAAAAATGAGCATTAAAATTAAAACTTACATTCTTATAATGCACTTATACTTCTCAGGCAAATCTAAAAATTACCATGGATACAGTTTTAATAAGTTCTCTTCCCTTTATCTATTGAATCAGTGCTGGCCATCCCTGAATATAGCTCGACCAAGCGGCATATACCACCTCTTTCGTCTGTCTCTTTCCTTTCCGCTGTAAAGCGCTCAGGATTTCCTGAGCTCTAAAGAGCGCGCTTGTTCCTGTGGGCATCGATTGACATGCCTGAGTTAGAAGATGAAGGTAGACTGTGTGCTATAGATGTGTATCTGATTAAGAGGGGTGGAAGCAGTAATAGTGGTAGAACTGTATAAAGGAACAGTTGCGGAAAATGAGAAATGCAAAACTGGAACTTTGCCGTTCAATTAAGAAATAGGCTTGTCAAGCCGTATGAAGTAGTTTGCGAATAACATCGGAGGTCTGGCAGTTGTCTTGGAAACCGCGACTGTGTTTTATTAGCTTCCACTTCTCAAACTTTGATCTAATCTGCATATTAGCCGAAATCTTGTCGAGATAAATTCCTGTAAGCTTCCAAAACAACAATTTCAATTAAATATTTTTATTATTTTCCATTAAAATTCATCGTAGTTCTGAAATTAGAAGGAAATTGCATTTTCTTTAAGTTGAAAAAGTTATCAGAACTTTATTCTTTATACAAACTTAGGAGGGATGGTTACAGAAACTGATCTATTTAATTTTACCATTAAAGATCGTATAAAAAGTTTTATCTGGAACAATTAAGAAGTTATGGTTGAGCCAAGCCAATGACTTTCCTAGTCCGTAGGAGACTGTTTGCAGATAAACGGACTGTTTGTTCGCTTTGTTTCTCTTCTTTGTTTTTCTTCCGTAACACGTTGCTATCGCCATTGCTGAATGATTATAACGCACAACCACTTGGTGTGGGGAAAAGTCGACGCTAAAGATGGTTCCAAAAACCGTAAATGAGAATCGGAACAAAACGAAAACTTGTAAAATTGTTAAAATGTGGACATTTAAATGTGAGCATTGCTCTGAGAATACAAGCAAGGCAAGGATGATGGGACCTCGACAAAGGAATCACCTTCAGTCAAACGACAAGAGCTTCGACGTTCATGTTTCTGGATTCAAATCCCAGGAAATTCATTCTATTGCCATCTAAAAAGACGATTTTGTCGTCGTATATTTGTAGCAAAAGACCGTCCATTTTTACTTGCATTATTTTGTTCTTTTCCAGCATTTTATTTGATGAGATTCTAATATTGACATAGTTAAAAATCCTCACGTTTACGATAAGGGCGCGCCTATATAAAGATTAATAATTATGATGTATGAATACGTATTTATTCAATAGCTGCATCTTTGATACACCGAACGTAAGTGAATCATATTTTATTACTGTATTGACAATATTAAACTTATTAATTATATTAATGCTTCAATTCAATAACTACTGTTGTAATTCATTTTTAATTCTATTATTAAATTTTCCTATTATTTTTTTACGTTAATAACTTAAAAAACATCCTAAATTAAAGATGCATGATATTTAAAATAGCATTTAAATTTTGAAGTTGGTTAATCTGTTTTAAGTTCTGAACTAAAACTCACGAGAATGATTGTTCAATTCTGCACAAATAACATCAGAATGCTCATTTCGACTTTCAATCGTTACTGCACTGGAATCGATATGCATTCGTCACTGTTCTCCCTGATTTCATTAACAATCAAAAACATTTCACTGTTCAAATTCTTTGCTTCTGTTTTCATAAACTATAAAGTTCACTGACAGGAACCATTTCCTTAATGCACGTCAAACTTCACTGACACAACATAATTCTTCAACGTGATACAATTGCTTCAAATACAACAAAATATGATTTACACCCGAAATAGTATGTATCACCTTCAGTCAAACGACTAGAGCTTCGTCTCTTGATGTCTGAAATCTGTTCAAAGCCTATTTTTAAATACATTTTTGGTTGTTGGTAACGATGCCTTTAGTAAGTTTGCAACAGCATTCCATTTTAGTACGATTGCAGAATGTTAAAATCTTTCCATTGTCCGTCCTCTGTCTTCTTTCCAATTTAACATAGATTGGTCGTTCCTTGAAGAGTACCATGGCTGCAAGCATTTTTATTAATAATTACCATGATGGCAGTGATGTTGATGTAAAATCCATAATTCCCGTAACTATGGCTCTGAACCCTTCAGTTGCTTGAAATCAGATTTCCATAGGTTTGGTTCTCATTATGATAATTTTAATTTATTTTTGTGTAAGGAAACTTTGGCGATGGTTATCTAATGCACTATAAGCTAGAAATTAATTTTTAAATTTCAAACGTAGTTTTTAGATTCATTCCATTGGTACACTTTTTTCAAAAACTTTTTTCACTTAGAGTTATGATATTTTCAGGGTATGTTACTACATAAAATTATGATGGTCTCAATGGTGTAGTTATTTTCTAATATGTAAAATAATGTCTGATTTGTGTTCATTTTTCTAGACTACTAGTGGCTTCTGCAGCAAATGCTGCTAAGTTCATTAGAAGTTCAAATTAAAATTTTTTAAATTTATTTCCAATGAAAAATACCAGACATTTTGGAAGTTATTTGCTTTCATAATAATGAAACATAGGCCAACCTCTGAATGGTTTTCTTCATGCTAAATACTTTTTATTTAACCTGTATACATCTTCAGTTCTTGAGTTCCAATGCGAAAACGCAAGTAACAATGTCAGAACGATCAGTCGGTTTTACATGTGGGAGTGAAGCAATAGCTATTTCAGGTTATTGTGGATTGTAGGTTAGTTATGAAAATATCCTCTCCTCTCCTCTCTCCCCTCTTCCCTCTGCCCTCTGCTCTCCCTCATGCCCTCATGCCCTCATGCCCTCATGCCCTCGTGCCCTCATGCCCTCATGCCCTCATGCCCTGCCCTCCCCTCATGCCCTCGTGCCCTCATGCCCTCATGTGCCCTCGTGCCCTGCCCTCATGCCCTCGTGCCCTCATGCCCTCGTGCCCTCATGCCCTCATGCCCTCGTGCCCTCATGCCCTCGTGCCCTCGTGCCCTCATGCCCTCGTGCCCTCATGCCCTCATGCCCTCGTGCCCTCGTGCCCTCGTGCCCTCATGCCCTCGTGCCCTCGTGCCCTCGTGCCCTCTGCGCTCTCTTCTCTTCTCTTCTTTTCTCTTCTCCTTTCCTTTCCTTTTCTTCCTCTTTTCTTGTTTTTTTGCCTTCTTTCTCCATTCGCTTCCTTTCTACGTGATTCTCAATCTCTCCTACTGTATCTTAGATCCTTGTCATTGTCACAAGTTTCATATTCAATCTCTACATTGCCTTCAGCGTCATCATCATCTGAACTTTCATCTATGATCTGCAGAGTAGTGTCGATCACCACGTAAGTTTTCATCCAGTGTTACTTTGTTAGATAAAACACACTTGAGGGAATAAATAAACTGCACTAACAAAAAATTTTCTATTAATACTATTGATACGTAAATCTGACGTACACTTCCAAATAATTATATCTCATAATAAGTTGGCCAAGCGTGTAAGTTGCAACCTGCTGTCACGACTACTATAGTCAGCAACTGAAAGACGGAGGCATAGCTAGAAGAAGGAGGTGCTCTCTTGGCGGGAAAAGTAGAGAGGATCAATTGTTTATCCATTATACGTCAAAATTACGTACGACAGAAGTTTTAAACAATGGCATTACTTCGTTGTGAGCAAGAAGAAAACAACTGTTTGATCACAGTATAGAGATATGTTCTCTATACTGTGGTTTGATTTCCACATATCCTACAAGTTTAATACAAGTAGTGTTAAGTTCATAACAATAACCTTAGTATCTCGTTATCATTATATTACTTCTCTTCAAATAATTATCTACAGTCAGATGGAAAGAAGTTTATGAGATTATACGTTCTCGTGCATAAAATCGAAACTTCACGTTGATGTCGATGTTATAGGCATTCCTAATTTTTAGTCTCAACAAAGCTGACGCAACATCCGTCGATCGACCACACTGTTACGTAAGTTTTATAGTTTTAAGTAATATATATATATATATATATATATATATATATATATATAGCCGTTACTCAGTATATTATAGAAATGAAGATCTAATATAAAAATCTTCTTTCTCTGCATCTACTTACTTAAGGCCCCAAAAGATTTTACTTTCATATCATCAGTATACCATTATGTGTTGCATTAACTATAATAATATTTCATTTGTAATGGTAATAATGTCACCAAACATTTCTTAAGTTTTGTAGTTCTTAATATCGAATACACAGCTGTACTAGGAAAATTACAGACCAGAGAATCAGACCTGTAAATTATTTTTATGAAGATTTACGAAGATCATATTGGCATTATGATGTGAAAGAATCTGACCCATCTGAACTCTAAGTATGTCAGCAATCCTGTAGGTCATGGCCTTCGTGTAATAGTCTATTGTTTATTGTAGTGTGTGTTTTGTTTTATTCTGAAATGCAATTGCTTGTCAAAACTGACGAAAGATGGATTTTTGAAAATAGGAGAATGTTGTAGGAAAATTGACATTTCACTGAAAACTACTATTTTTCTGAAAAACTTTGGGTTCCAAGCTTCAAATTGAGGGGTCATTTATTAAAATCCGTTCAGCCGTTTTTCCGTAATTTTCATTGCTAGTTCAAATTATATATATATAGATTTTTTTGATAAAAATAAACTTGAGACCTAGTACGAAAATGATTGACATATTAAATTGATATTATATGGTTTTACTTTGCTGTTCTCGGATAAAAGTGGTTGAAATTTCATTACCATTAAAACTATAAAACATGAAAAAAATACACTAATGTTGTAATAATAATCTAAAAAAATCTTTAGAATTTAAACATTTATTTTCAGCTTGCAATGCAGTAGATAACAGGGATTCTAGATTTATTCAGCAGCCAAAGGTTTCCTTCTTCTGCATTAAATATTTCCAAAAGTTACGATCATTAGGACCAAATATATGGGAATATGATTTCACACAATTTTTTCACATACCGTAACATCTTCCCTTACGAAGAGTCTGTAGCATTGCGGCATTTAAGCCAGGGTGTGTTGTCTGTGCAGGCGGAGAACGAGGGGCTGGTCATGGTGAGCTTCTACGCCGACTTCCTGACGTGCTCCACCACGGCACGCGATGTTTGAGGAAATGAATCATGCTGAACTTGTAATAGCGACCTTTTTGTCACCTCTATAACGTCCTGTGAGCTTCTGTTTTACCATTATAGGCCTATAATGAGTTTAACGACTTTTTTATGAGCGGAAGCGAGTTTCGACCATATTCCTAACTTGATATTATTAATTTTTTAGCAATGTCCCGTATGTTGTGAGATGTGCGCAGACGCGAAAGTATTCATTTTTCCGAGGAACAAATGTCCACATTGACCTTGCTAGGCCATGAGAACCTACAGAGATAACATTGAAATTAAATTAGACATTGAAAAACGAGATGACAAATTGAATTTATTTGAATATTATTTACAATTAACACTAATTATTATAGTAACAGAACATAACCTTCTGCGACAGTATTGGATTTCCAGCCTCCGTGACTTTTCGCTAATTCTCTTTCGATTGCATATCCAAGAATAATCGATACTGGCGGTTTTATAACGGTACAAAGCTGACCTGTCATTGGCTGAACAGTTGTAACCTGAGTCGTCATTGGCTGAAAGACCTGAAATTTAATGAATAGGTGTACTTTAATGACATGCATTAAAGGTCTGCTACCAGGTGTGTAATTACTACATTTCGGCATGGTCGAGCATAAACGTATATTATGCGTATACCTTGCATATAACGTCATTTTCAACGTCAGTTTGGAATAAGATTGTCTAAGAACCAAAGTATTTTAAGAAATATTTTGTTGAAATCTGGCGAATTATGTATGTCCCCTTCTGGCATAGACTTCTGAGATGGAGGCAGATTTCCTTTAACCCGCCCGAATTCATGCCGTGTTAACGGCACTTGCGTACGATCAGTTTCGGCCAGGTAGTTTTCACTAAGTGCACGCATTTTAGCGGAGTATGGCCACTAAAAGAAAAGTTTTAACGTTGGAAGAAAAAGTTAGTGATTCATCAAATTGACAATGGAATTTAAAAAATCTGACGTGTGTCTTGAGTTTGGCCTAGTTAATTGCACAGTCCAAACGATTTGGAAGAGCAAGGATAAAATTGTCGCTGCAATTGAACAGAATACATCGAAGGAGCAGTGAAATTGCAACTGAAATAATGAACATAGAATTTAATTTAGAAAGTGTGTATTGGGCAAGTAGGAGACAACAGAGTAAAATGACTGATTACTTCACTCCTCAGTAAATAAGTTTGGTGAGTAATGAACGAACTGTTTTAATACAGAATACTGTATTTATAATTGTACGTGTATTTTATTACGTTCATGGTAGGCTTAAAAGTGAATACATAAATCTAAAATAAGCCTAACTAAGTTTGTTATTTTTCATTTTCCACCTCACTAGATTGATAATATGAAACTCGGTTACTACGACACTCGTTTATAACATAATTTTTAAGGTCCCTTGGATGTCGTTATAACAGAGTTCTACTGTATTACGAAAATTCCAACATGTTATGATAGTTGCTTAGCAATGGCAATGAGCTACGTCATGCTATTTTTTTAATAATAATAATAATAATATTTATTAATACTATACACTTGAGCTACATTAGGCATTGCAGCCCGAAAGAGCAGAAGCTCGTGCTCGGGCGCAGTTCAGATCAGTTATACAAATATATCACAAAATTAAGAGAGTTCATTGAGCACAATCACATTAATAAATGGTAAAATACATACAGCATGTAATAACAGGGTCTATATACAAATAGAAAATACAGAAGTACATGAATATTAGAGTAACAATTTTAACTCAATTAGCTTAAACAATTAAATAATTAATCTGATTTGTTTCTTAAATCTATGTGTGTTAAGTGTACTTAGCTCAGGATAAGCTCTAATTAATGTAATTGGATATAAGTTTCTTAGCAACAAATCATCCAGATTAGAAGCAGTAATTCCATTGTAAATATTTGTAGATTGGCATATAGGCCTATTGTATAAAGAAATAAGGGGAAAATAACCATTAATCCTTATAAATAACAATTAATTAATTAAAAATTTGAATATCACAATAACTAGGGTTGTCAGGTGCCCCTATTGTATGGGACATCCCATATTTCAGACAGTAATAGCTTGTACATCACACGGGACATTCATAATCCAGTATTTACGTACTAGTAAAAGAACGGATTTTTATAGCAGTGCTGTAACTGAGAAAAATCATGTAACTACATTTTTCTGAAGCATCCGAGTCCACCAAATTTAACATGTGTTGAATTTTCAAAATTTCAGCAGATTGTAGATATTTTGTAATTGAGAGATGTTTGTCCAGATTTCATTATGGACAGTTATGATGACTTTTCTTCACTGGGATTCAAAGAATGATGCAAACAACATTGAAAGTAGTGAATCACGTAACATAACACCAACATTTATAATGTTAACACAGTGAAGTAGTTATTATTTATTCAAGTAACTTAACAGTTCATCAGTGATTATATAAGTGTTAAAGGAGTTTATTCAAGAATGAACAATTTTCAATAATTATGGAAAATGTAATTGAAATACGAAGTAATTGAACACAAAGAATGTGTAAATACAAAACGGGTCAGTTTCTTTACCGAAGTCGATTGAAGTGAAGTCCAACTCACACATGTTAATGTTAGTATCCTTTTGCCTATCTATTCCAGGTTCGAATGCCTGTGGGGAAAGGGTATTTTCTGTTGTGAAAAGTAATTGGTGGGATGAAAGGAACAGATGACACGAAAGCTGAGGTACAAGTTATCTTAAATTTTAATCATAGTTGTCATTCATTTTTAAAAGAATTAAGATAGATTCAACCTTGCTAATTAATGGTAAAAAGATACAAATTATGAATCGGTAACCATAATACTCGTGTGCATAGCGCTATACAGAAATTCGATAATTTTATTGGATATTGCTAACTCAAAACCATTTCAGTGTTCTCCATATAAATCACAAGTAATGAAATCACAATAAAGTAAACTTCTAATTAGTAATTCAGCGTACAAACCTGTTCATATGGGGTTATATCACACTTTAAGGCTCGACCTCATCTTGTCCTTATTCACATTCTGAAAACCTGGTAACCTTAACAATAACACCCAACCGACAGCATCAATGTTTCGCGTTATTTCAGGGTTGCTAAGATTCCCCTGTCACTTGTTTTTATCGAACAAATTTAACACGTGATCTTAACAATCTTACACAAACTCCATTACTGAAGCCTGATCAGAAATTGAAGATTGTGAATGAATATATATGGCCTGGGCTCATCTATCCCTTGCAATGTGCTCCACTTGATCAGCTTCCTGACAGCTTCCTTAAAGATCTAGGTAAAGTAATTAGAAGTGCTGTCAAGGAAATGATATCTCTTCCTGATGATACTCCTAATGACATGCTATATTCTTCTAAAAAAAAGTACGTGGCCTAGGACTTATTAAGGCTGAATGGGAAGCTAATATTCAGCATTTTAACATCTGTAAACGACTCTCACAGGTCAGTGATGATCATCTCCTTCTTGTCAGGAATCTTGAAGAGGAGAAGAAAACTGCTCTCAAGCGCCTGAAAATTCCTGAAGCCAACATAACACCTCGAACAACTGGAATACATCTACGTGATGAATTGCGAAAGAGATCGTTTGACTCCTGGTGTCAGTTGCCTCATAAGGGGAAAGATGTAGTCATCTATGAAGAATATCCAAAAGCCAATTCATGGGTCAGCACCAAAAGGAATTTGTCGTCTTCAGAATATATTAATGCAATCAAGATGTCCTGCAACCTTACTGCAGTTTCTCCGTTCCTGGCAGAGCTTTCAGCACGACCCATTGCCGTCAACCAGACTGCAACGAGAGAGAAACCCTTGGCCACGTGTTGGGCTTTTGTCGGAAAGGAGAGTTATTGCGTAACAACAGGCATCATAGAGTCCGTGGAGCTATCGCCTGTCTTCTTCGGAATAAGGGTTGGGAAGTTCATGAAGAGGTTCACTGCATTTATGAAGACGATTCTCACAGAAGAGCGGATATAATAGCAATAAACAGGCAACAACAAAAGGCTATTATCATAGATCCAACTATACGCATGGAGAGAGATCTAAACCAAGCTCATCAGGTTGATCAGGAAAAGAGGGCCATTTATGAACCTTGTATTCCCTACCTTAGTGCCAAGTATAACATCCCTCTTTTCAATTGGTCAGTGACAGGTTTATTTTTGGTGCTCGGAGTTCTTTACCAAAATTTACATATCATTTTTAAAACAATTATCAATATCATCTTTTGAAATTCAAAAAATCATCTCACAAATTTTCAAAGATTCCCTGCAGATTATACAGTTTCATTTATACCACTCAGAAGGCCTTAATTAAGGATATGCTAATTTTAAATAAAATCTTTTATTTATAAGTATGATTTTAAAGTCATCTTCTAAGATTTTATTTTACAATTGATAATCAATGGTGCTTAATTATTACATTTTATTTTTATAACAATATTCATATTTAATTAATTGTATTTGTTTGCTATTAATTTCCGGATCCTCGTGGTCATCCTTAATTAAGGCCGGATGAGTCTCTCTCTCTCTCTCTCTCTCTCTCTCTCTCTCTGAGTTAAGAATTTTAATTAGAATGAAATTATTGAAGTTTTACGAAGACTTGTTTCATATTTGCAAATGTTTGCGTGTCTGTGAACAATCAAAAGTCGAACATTTAAAGTAATTTATTTACCTTCTGTTCGTTTAAAATCTTGAAAACCACAAGGAAAACAGTTACAAATAAAGAAACTTATCGAACAAGTCTGTTATTAGGAATTCTTTGTTTGCCTTCTGTCGAACGCAGGAGAATATGATGATAATTACTCATTATAAGTACAAAAATTACATAACATTAGTGGCGCGTTAGACAGAACGCTGAAGTTTGTGGGTAAAGAAAGCGAATTCAATATTCATAAAGCGACGGACGGGCGTACTAGAAGAGTGAAAACTTGGACGATGACAAACGGATAAAAAATAGATTACAGCAGCCGAAATGAGAAGAAAGACAGAGTAGCAAATGGCAGCGTGCTAAGTAAATTGAATTTGTTCAGTTGTAATGAGAAAATGACGAGTACAGCAGCGGTTAGCCAATTAGAAGGAATAAATTAAAAAGCAACATACGAAATACTTAATAACATAAGTACAGACGAGATAAAAAGCGAACTGATCGTGGAAGAACCGAAGAAGAGATTGTTTAAACAATATTAAAGCCGTGGCTGACTTCAGAGTGCAGTGTCTTAAGGGAGGGAAGAGGGTGGTGAAATTTGAATCTTTTAGTAAGGGGTGCACAATTTTCATTTTTGTACGTAGAAATAGTCTATCATTTCTGTGACAACTTAAATTCGAGATTAGTTTTTGAAAAAAAAAAAAAGGTATCAAATTAGAAAAAAAACATCACCATAAAGAAAGTAATTCACTAAAATTGATATACCTAATCAGATTTAGAGATAACTTCAACATTTCTTTGACATTTTACTCTAAAATGTAGGCTACGTTCTTAAACATTTCTAGAGCACAATTTTGATATTGGCATTTTAAGGTAAAGAATTGCATTTTATGAATGAATTTTAGAGGTAGTTTTATAGAAATATGGATCCATAGTTTTGAAATGTGACCAAACGAATTGGTATTACAGAAAAAAGTTCCTGATATCTTAAAGAATGTGTGTATCTAATACCATGTATGTAGCATTAATAGTTTCGAAGATAAGTAACTATGTTTATGGAATAAAGTATAAAAATTTAAATTAGTGAGAACTGCAACAAAAATTTAGTGTAATTTAAAACCCTGCGCATCAGAGCTTTGAAAATGGTGTCACAGTAACTGATAAGGTCATAAATGCGCGTTAAATTTCATGTAATGTATTTTTCACACTACAGTGAGAATGCGTTTGTCTAGCTATGAAAAATGCTTTCCTGTAGCACGGAGTAACCCTCGAAATAAGGCACAGTTAAAATTGGTCCCGCTCCCACAGGTAACCTAAGCTAATTGTAGCCTATAAAATTTGTATTACGTGAATGAAATTAAACAATTAATAGAAAGTCATGTGTTTAAATTTATGTAACATCAGCGCATATCAAACCCAAAGACCTTGTATAGTATTATATATGAGGTCTTTGATCAAACTGTCTTCGGTATGGCGTAATAAAATTCGTGTTTTAATTATCTCTACAGAGATGGCTCCACTGTGTAGCAACATATGTCTCGCTGTAGTGTGAATACATAAGCATTGCCAGCTGTCTCCACACATATTACATAGTTCGTAGTTCTCGGTGTAGTGTGTAATATAACGATAAAGTACTAAATAAAGTGCGAAATCCTACTTCCACATCTACATCTTCATCTTCTAATTCCATGTCCATTGTAGGCGATCTCAAGAAAATTACACTCCTTCATTCAGATTTGATAACAGCGTTTTCAACAATGCTTTATTTAATTAGTGTATAATCACGTTACTTACTGGCTTTTAGGGAACCCGGAGGTTCATTGCTGCCCTTACATAAGCCTACGTCTCGGCCTCCCCAAAGTCTTTTTCCCTCCGGCCTCCCAATTAACACTCTATATGAATTTCTGGATTCGCCCATATGTGCTACATGTCCTGCCCATCTCAAACGTCTGGATTTAATGTTCCTAATTATGTCAGGTGAAGAATACAATGCGTGTAGTTCTATGTTGTGTAACTTTCTCCATTCTCCTGTAACTTCATCCCTCTTAGCCCCAAATATTTTCAAACACCGTTAATCTCTGTTCCTCTCTCAAAGTGAGAGTCCAAATTTCACAGCCATACAGAACAACCGGTAATATAATTGTTTTATAAATTCTAACTTTCAAATTTTTTGACAGCAGACTAGATGACAAAAGCTTCTCAACCGAATAATAACAGGCATTTCCCATATTTATTCTGCGTTTAATTTCCTCCCGAGTGTCATTTATATTTGTTACTGTTGCTCCAAGATATTTGAATTTTTCCACCTCTTCGAAGGAATTTTTATAGTTCCATTTCGTACAATATTCTGGTCAAGAGACATAATCATATACTTTGTCTTTTCGGGATTTAGATTATAAAATGTTTAAATTAAAAAAGTGATTTCAGCAGATATTGAAAACGTATTTCCGTTATAATAACAAGAGAAAAGTGCAGTACATGTAATTAACATTGTTAAACCTGTATTTCGCTTTTCGCAATTGGCATTACTGAATAACATCGAATTTCTTTATTGCAGTAATCGTTATTCATCTATTTGGACGTCACAATGTCTGAATAGATTAAGTATTCGTAAATATAAATTATTAATATTTTGTGAGCGAATTTTAGTGATATATTATTTACATTTTTATTTTATTCACGAAATAGTCGTAATAAATGTCGCTCGAAGTCTGAGATATCCCAGATAATTTCAGATCTGATAGCTGCCTTTCAGAAAAATACTATTTATCCTGCACGAAGAGTTACCGTAGGCCATGTATCATTGATATTAGAGGACCTGCCTATTTGTAAACAGACGAGAGGAAGCTATATAAAACGAAAAAAAATCTCAAATAAAACACAAAGAATCCGCGAATTCAGGAGTCTGGTTATTTTTAGACACAGTGGATGTGAGTATACTTTTAATTCGTCCATCGGGCGTACTTCCCCCTCCCCCCACCTTTCCGTATACAAGTACTAAAGAGATGGAATTATGTAGATGGATGTTTGGGCGTTGTAAAACCACAAAATGTGTCTGTGCATTACGTAAAAACTCCCCGCAACGCGGTGGTCTCGGAGTGGACCACCAGCTTGAAAGGAATTCCCCGGGGGTGCATTACAGTGACGTGTATAATGTACCCTGCGATAATTATTGTAGCGCGTCTGCAGTCTGTGGAACTCAGGCTGAAATAATGCCCGAGTTCCTAGCTTCGTACCTATTCAAAGAACTCGCTTCTCCTTTTAAATTTTCTCTCTGCTCAACCATTCTCGTGTAAGTCTAAGGGCCGATTTCACCAAACACATTTGATTTTGCAAATCTAGTCTTTCAGGTAAAGCTCCTTGTAAATCAGATTTGAATAATTTCAAGGGGAAAATTGTTCCGGGGCCGAGTATCGATCAGCTGGTAAGAGCGCTGGTACGTTCAACCAGAGGCCCCCGGATCGATACCCATCCCCGGAACAATTTTCCCTAAATTATTCAGATTTGCTTTACAGGGAGCTTTACCTGAAAGACTAGATTTGCATAATATATACGTCACTGTGTACGTTAACAGAAAACTACAATTCAAGTCACACAGAGTTTGTGTGCACTCGATGTGGATCTCTGGCGTTTCGTCAGCCCACGCGAGTTGTGTGGATATAAAGGAAAAGTTGAGACGGTGTCGGGTGGAGTTCCCGGGTAGCTCAGTTGGTAAGAGCGCAGGTACGTTCAACCAGAGGCCCCGGAATCGATACCCGGCCCCGGAACAATTTTCCCCTTGAAATTATTCAGATTTGCTTTAATTTACCTGAAAGACTAGATTTGCATAATATATCACTGTGCACGTTAACAGAAAAACCACAATTCCAAGTCACACAGAGTTTGTGTGCACTCGATGTGGGTCTCTGGCGTTTCGTCAGCCCGCGCGAGTTGTGTGGATATAAAGGGAAGAGTTGAGACGGTGTCGGGTGGAGTTCCCGGGTAGCTCAGTTGGTAAGAGCGCTGGTACGTTCAACCAGAGGCCCCGGGATCGATACCCGCCCCCGGAACAATTTTCCCCTTGAAATCATTCACATTTAATTTTAATTATTACTTAATTGGCACTTAAGGGGAGTCTGTACTGCCTATCCCAGCAATGTAAATTTCATCTAATTTAGGTGCACTTTTCTTAGGACTTACATAAGATACACATTTGAAATTTTTAGGGGTTATTCTTCAAGTATTATTGTATGTAACAGGCTAAAATTGCGGTCTTTATCTTTTATTACTTTGCTTTACATTTATGGGATGGCAGTACAGACTCCCCTTAAGGGGACAATGCATTTCATCAACACAAATTGCCTTTAAATTCTCATTAAACTACATGTAAGTTAATTAGTCAATATTTGGTCATTTAAATAATTAATCCTGCATTAACGATAATAATTCTCATCATGACGAGAGAAGATAATTTCCGAAAGAGAAGATTATTTTAATACATCATCATCATCATCGTCAATGTTTAAGCTCTAAAGGCTTGTTCCGGTCTCATGCATTAAACATTTGTTGAGTCCATCTTTTCTTTGGTCTGCCAGTGTTTCTTTTGCCTGTTGGTCTGTAATCTAACAGCAGTTTTGGAATGCGGTATCCTCCCATTCTTTCCACATGTTCCCTCCACTTAGTTCTACATTGGTGTATCTTCTCTGTTAGTTTAAAGATGCTAATTCCTTTCTGATGTCATCATTTCTCCTGTTGTCTAACAAAGTGTACTCCTTAGGAATCGCATTTCGGCGGCATCTGTTTTTCTCTCTTCATTTTTTCTTAATGTCCAACATTCCGAGCCATATAGGAACATGGGCACTGCCATTACTTTATAAAATTTTAATTTAGTTTCTTTCCTAGTTTGTTTGAGGTTTCCTTTATTTTAATACAATGGACGAAAAAGATTTCGTAAATGCGCTTTAGGCTAAGTTAAACATAAGCATTGTATATTTTGAATAGTAGGGAAGGTGATTTAGAATTTCCAACTGATAGTTAAGTACTATTTAAATTATACATTTATTGAAGAAACGTTTAATGAATTTTTCCACTGACTAAAATATAGCAACTAAAGTAAACTTAATAAAAACTTTATCTTATAGACCTAATATTACATTTGATGGCATTGAAGTAGCGCAAATCCATGAACTCTTTCCATTTTGATTGTTTCTTGCATCTGTTTCCTATTATCCCTTTATCTTCATTATTCCTGAAGAGTGAAAAACCATAGTCCAAAAAAATGCAAATTTGAGAAATTAAAAATGTAGTGAGCGTATTGTAGCTGCCAGCCACTGAACTAGATGTATGTGAAAAAAAACCATACTCCTATGTTGTAGGAGTGGAATTTTCAGTGGTTTTCATGAAACAACAATAGTCCAAAGACTTTTTTTTTTTTTGTGAGAGCAGTCATTGTCCAGCCAGGACGATGGTAGCATTACAAATATCCTATTCATATCATCTCGAAACATTTATGCATACAATTTTAAGCTGTAGTAGATTGGCAGTACGCATCTAAAGCTACTTCTGAGAAAAATACTTCAGCACGTGAATTGTATTAAAGTCGCGACGCTGTTATTCCCGGCGTGACTCCTCCTCTTTGCTTACGTCTTAGGAAGTGAAGGCTCTATAAAGTCTAGGTAGGTAGTATCGTTCGCCATTTTTGTTCTTTCGTTGCCGAGCTACCAGACGAGGAATCTATTTGCCACACCGTTAAACATTATCATGTCGTAGCTCCTATGATAATAAATCAAACGCACTGTAATTCAGCAAACGACTGAGCGCCAAATAACGTCTTCGTGTGCTTTCTGCGAACGCCAACGAAAGAGCCAAAATGGCGGGCGATTATATTAATTATTTATCCAGCCTTAGGAAATGCATAACGCCTTCATCAGCGAATCACAAGACGCACACGTTTAAATGTAGCCGACCTGCAACGTGATTGGCTGCCGGAATTTAGATCGACGGGACTATAGCTATAGAGTCATTTTCAGATGCAGAAGATTAAAGGAGAGGCACACTTCAGCCACAACAGAGAATTTTTTCTTAAAAAAAGCAGCCATTGTTCACAGTTACCTACATTTACACATGTATTTCTATGAGGCAATTCAAGTTATAAATGTACTTCAGTTTTCCAAGTTTCTACAACGCCTTAAGAAGTGGCATGAGGAATTTCAACAACACTCATGCCAGATAGTTTTTTTGTTTTTCCTGAAAATGTATGTTTTTGAACTGTGGTTGTTTTTTCAAAAACCCTAGAGTTGAAATAAGTCCCTAACCTCCAATCTAATTATTGAGGAAGGTGAATATTTTAAAACCTTTAAAACCATTAATCTAGCCTGATTTTCAAACTTATTAATTACAGGAAAGCTAAGTTCCAATCATCCTAACTTAACCAGTAGATATTTAATTACTAATTCAGTAAAGGCAAAGGAAAATAGCATAAATGTGTTCTAACTTAACTTTTCCTAACAGTTCATTCAATCAATTATCCAATTAAGGGGAAATAGATAAGCAGGAACCAGTTCCGGACATGATTGAAGCAAGCAGGGCAGGTGCGCGCGAACCAACTTTGCTGCAGACTCACAGCGGACAAGTTAATCAAGCAGTTTTCATGTCCTGCAGCCGCCGGCAGCAACTTGCGGTGAAATACAGCGCCTGTCCCACGTGGCCGCAACTTCGCAGCTAATCTCTGTGATCAGAGCGCGGAGTTCGTCCAACAGCCCCGGGCGCCAGATAGCGCCTCGCGGTCGTAAATAATTCTGACGCGCGCAGAACTTAACAATGCGATTGAGTCGTAATTAAATGCGACGAAAGTTAAGTACGCCGCCAAGCAGTGCGGGTCCAGCTGCGATTGAAACAAGGAATATACCTTTACCACATTCCATTTTAATTGGAGCCTCTTCCTTTGTCTGATATTTTGGTCTGTATTATTATTATTATTATTATTATTATTATTATTATTATTAATTCAGTGTTCTGCCCAAGGGCAGGCCTTTCACTGCAAACCCAGCATTCTCCAGTCTTTCCTATTTTCTGCCTTCTTCTTTGTCTCCTCATATGATCCATATATCTTAATGTCGTCTATCATCTGATATCTTCTTCTGCCCCGAACTCTTCTCCCGTTCACCATTCCTTCCAGTGCATCCTTCAGTAGGCAGCTTCTTCTCAGCCAGTGACCCAACCAATTCCTTTTTCTCTTCCTGATCAGTTTCAGCATCATTCTTTCTTCATTCACTCTTTCTAAACAGCTTCATTTCTTATTCTGTCTGTCCATTTCACACGTTCCATTCTTCTCCATATCCACATTTCAAATGCTTCTATTCGCTTCTCTTCATTTCATCTTAATGCCCATGTTTCTGCCCCCATACAATGCCACACTCCACACAAAGCACTTCACTAATCTCTTAGTTCTTTTTCCAGAGGTCCGCAGAATACTCTCCTTTTCCTATTAAAAGCTTCCTTTGCCATTGCTATCCTCCTTTTGACTTCCTGGCAGCAGCTCATGTTACTGCTTATAGTACACCCCAAGTATTTGAAGCTGTCCACTTGCTCTACTGCCTCAATTAGAATTCGCACGTTTACATTCTTTATTTTTATTCCTATGACCATAGTCTTTGTCTTACTTGCATTTATCTTCATCCCCTACCGCTCACAGCTGTCATTTAGCTCCAGTAGCATGTCCCTTAGTATCGTCTCCTGTTCTGCTAATAACACCGTGTCATCAGCAAATCTTATGCACTTTATTCTTCTTCCTCCTACTATCACTCCTCCCATATTCTGAAAACAGTTCTTCACTAAATCCTCCAAATAGGTGTTGAAGAGGGTAGGTGATAGAGGGCATCCTTGTACTCCTCTCTCCATTTCACTTCCTTCTGACATTTCTTCTCCTATCCTAACTTTGACTCGTTGTTTCATATAAAAATTACTGAACAGCGTTCTCTCTTTTCAATCCACACCAATTTTCTTTAGGATTCTCGTCAGTTATTATTATTATTATTATTATTATTATTATTATTATTATTATTATCATTATTATTATTATTATTACATCTGAAAAAGGGTACTTGAAAATACAGTTAGATATCGGAGTTACTTGTGGATGGGGCAATTCTTCCAAGTCATTGTTGTTATAAAACAGCAAAAAATTGTGTTAGGAATAATAATACAAACTAATAGAATACCAAGTTGTAGACCCATTTATAAGGACTTTTTAAAGTACTGGCTGTTATACACTTGCTTATTTATTAACTACTTACATTATTTAATATTAAGAGCTATTATGAAACTACTTGAATAGATAACACTCACAATTATTTAACAAGAAATAATAGTAATATTGTAGTATCATTCTGTTGGTTGTCTAAAACAATGAGGGATTTCAATATAATAATGATATCAATACATTTCTTATTAATAATCCATTTTATTCAGTTGACGTGTTCTTCGAGACAAATTTTAATATGAGTTGTTTATTTTAGTATTTTAATCTTATTTAATGCTTATTTTTAACACCTAACAGTCTTACTAATAAACCGTGTATAGTTTTTATACGAGACTTATGCAGAGTTGAGACAGAAAACTTTACTAATAAACCATGCATAAGCGATGGATGTATAAACAGTCTGTAACTATACATAGGAATTGCTTTGCAATAGTTATATACACGAAAAACCTCTTGTTTAAGTATTGTATATAGAGAAAAAAAATGGCCACACTGCTAACAGCTGTTCGTATCGATTGTCATTTTATGATGATGGTTGCCTTGTAACCACAGAAGAACAAACCACAGAGCACAGAATAATCAGAATAATATTACTGTAGCTTGTACTCTTTGACCAAAATATAGTGTGGTAATCGATTAGAGCCAGTTGTACTATCGATGCTTAACACGCCACACTAGAGCGCTCTACCGGATGCAATAGAGAACCTCAGATATTCTATTACCTTTCGAAACGAAGTAATGACGAAACTATGACGTAGCTGTGTAACAGTTGTACTGTTATACACGACGTATGTAGTGATTATTAGTAAGGAATTTGCACACGACTTATAAACGAGCTACTCATTGTGTAAGGATAAGAGAGTTAAACGTCTGTATATAGAGTTTTTATTAGTAAGGCCTTGGGTGTATATTGTAAATATTTTACTGTGCCTGTTGTATATCCAAATGACCAAGTAATTGATATTATTATTATTATTATTATTATTATTATTATTATTATTATTATTATTATTATTATTATTATTATTATTATTATTATTAAAGGGCAGATATACCTTGTAATGTACGTAGGTATGTATGTATTGCATGTATGTTTGTATGTATGTAATATATGTGTGTGCTACTAGATAACCAATAATTCAATATATATTTGATTGTATTATTGTTTCGTTTCATAAAATCAAACAGATCACATATTTTAATTCTTGTAGTTTCGTTGAAAGTTCACAATTAATTGACGTTACAGAATATAATATTTGCAGATCCGTATTAGACGGAACTTTAGAGAGTATTAGAAATCTTGTTGTATTCATCGAGAATAATCAGTTTAAAAGTGAAAATGCCCACACAACTCTATTCTGGGATGCGCTCGTGTTTATTCATGCTCGGATCTCGGTCGATCTCAGCTGGGAGTCTTGGGACTTGTTCCATTTCTTCTGAATGACGGCATCGACGATTTTCTTCCAATATTTTCCAATTTAAGTTCGTTGCTCCTCTCTGAGGGGTTGACAAAAGAGCCCAAGTCCCATTCCGCAAAACCGCCGTTAACTGGAATCTCCAGATGCGGTCAATAGCCTGCCCTAGAGCTGTAGCCTGCTCAATGTCATACACACCAGAAATAACGCACGTGCGTACGTACATACATACATACATACATACATACATACATACATACATACATACATACATACATACATACATACATACACACACACACAGTTGCTGACATGAATATGTTTCAATGATTTGCTCTGCCTTCGACTTCATGTTACAAAATAGGAGGATGTGGGAAGGGTCTCCTGGTTGTTGGGGTCATTACAAACAGAGCAATTGGTAAGCGGACCCGTTTCTGGGATGAAAGTATATCAGTAGTGCAAGCTTGCCAACATGATTACTTCAGTACAATTGAATTTTGAGTTTCAATGAAAATGAGGTGAAATAAAAGTTGTCTGTTGGAGATTGACAGTTTGTGAACAGGAAATTGCCAGCGATGGGATATGCTTTATGTACTGAAATGAATTTCCTATTAATAGCCCACATTAACAGACAATTTTAGTGTTTGCACGTGGTTCATGGATTCAACGTCCACTTATCACATTGAAAGCGATGCGTTGCTATTGTTGGCACAAGAGGAGCTCCTATGACTCACACTGCTGGTTTCCAAGCTTATCTGCTATTGTTTTCGGTATTTGAAAGTCATTACTTACATATCACGTCGACGTCAGTTCCAGGACTTCGTCTTTGCATGAAGCTAGATGCATTGTTTTCAATCAATACAGAATATGAAGCGAGCTATACACTAGCTTTTGTTCACCTTATCAACGAGTATTATTATTCAGTGATCAACGGTTACCATGGTTGCCATTACGTTTGTGGTTCAAACCTAAGGAATATAGAAAGATAGAGAAAGAGTGAAAAATGTATTTATTTATTTGTTTATTTTATTTAACCTGGTAGACATAAGGCCATGAGGCCTTCTCTTCTCCTCTACCAGGGGATTACAACTACCATATTAAGAATACAATTACAATTATAATTACAATTAATATTAAATTTACAGTTACAATAAAAATCAAGGTAACAAAAGATTAACTGATTAATAAAAGCTAGACAGTTTATTGTAAAAGTTCAGAAGAGAGAAACATTTTTTTATTAATTAAGTAAAAATTAAACCTACTCTACGCAGTAAGAAAATGCTTAATAAACTTACTTTTGAACGCTACTAAATTCCGACAGTCTCTGATGTCACTGGGTAGGGTATTCCACAAGCGCGAGAGCGAGATTGTGTATGATGATGAATACGATGATGTCTTATGTGTTGGTATGGCTAGTATTGTTGGTATGTAGAAGGTGACAAATTAAAAACTGAATGATAAACTAATACCCGGTTTCTCGGTTAGTATTCATTTGTTAAAGTTGTCGATTTGTTAAATCTTATCGTGTTTCTTGAACATCGCAGTCTCTAATTTATCGATCTGTTAACTATTGATTGGTCAGGAACTTCTAAATTAACGGACTTGACACTGACATCCAAGATGGCGGTCGGGAGAGGGCTTTCGTAGATTGCATTGAGTTAAAATAAATATGGCACCGATGAGATTTTAACAGAATTCTCAATGAAAGAAATAATAAAGTTCCTAATCTACATAAACGGATAAAGTATATTCAGTAACATAGAAATATATCTACATCTGCACCAATAATGAAAGAAAACAACTGATTAAAAGCTTCAATAACTTGTTATTATTATATTAGTCTATATGTATTTATAAGGTAGGTGTCCCTGATATGGCCATTCTAAGGTTTGAGAATTTTTCTAGCCGCCATTTTGAAAAACAATATGTAAATCACTTTTTTCTTACTCGTTCCCAGTCTAATGTACTTTCTTAAAACAATTTCCTTTCCCCGTAAAAATAGCTTTAATTGTCCAAAAAGTCCCAAATTCCAAAAGTCTACCTAGTGGCCATATCAGGAACATGTGCACATGATATGGCCACCCTTGTTCCATGCTCTACAAATCGTGATTGTTTTCAGTTTGATAGCGCAGTTGTGCTAAAATTAAATAATTTTGGTGTAAAATGAATAAAAATGACACTTAATAATCTTTTTTATAATTCAAAAGTGTAGTCAAAACAGCTTTTTTCCATAAAAAAATTAAGTTATTTTTCTTAAAATACAAAACTTTTGAGTAATCCCAGCTATAAGGCATGTAAATCTGTCAGGTGAAAAAATAAAAGTGACATGAACTTGATATGGCCATGGTGCATTTGATATGGCCATATCAGGAGCAGGTAACCTTTCACGAAAATCGTTTGATTATGAACAACTCGTAAAAAAAATCGCCATCAACGACAACACCAGTCAACAGAACATTAAATACTGAATGGAGTACGATGGTTTTCATGAAACAAATCTTTGAAAAACATGCATCAAACAAAGGAGACTTACCAGAGAAAAATAAGAAGAGGTCACATAAAAACCGCAAAACAGGCAACTGACGCCATATTTCTCAACCTGACTGGATGGAAAACGATCAAGTGACATACCAGGATGCCCTTTCACTGGATGCTGCTGCAATTTAGCGGATTTTTTGGTTAACTAACTCACAATAGGGGGGTGGCCATATCAGTAACATGGTCATAACAGGAGCACCCACCTTATATGCATAGTACTGACAGTTGATCATTTACCCATGTAGAATCTTTCGTACACTACTTTTAACACTTGAATATAAATAATTAATTAAATGGCGATGTTACTCGTGTTAATTGTGTAAGCATAACAGAAATACAACATAGCATACAGAACAGAAAACACACTACAAAGCCATCTCAACACACAAACAAATAAATACAACCACACAGGCGTATACAAACTCACATGCAATAGTTGCGACAGTTTCTACATTGGACACACAGGCAGATCATTCCAAACTCGATACAAAGAACACATTAAAGCAATAACCAGAGGACACAATACATCTACATATGCCGAACACATAACTAATGCTAACCACACATACAATAACATAAATACAGACATGGAAATCCTACACATACAACCCAAGAACCAAAAACTCAACACACTAGAACAATACGAAATATACAGACACACTAAAACACACCCTGATCAAATTCTCAACACACAGATCAATAAACACACACACTATTTGAAACATTTCAACACTTTTCAACAATCGAACGCACCCAAACAACAGGCAGCGAAGTTCGAGATGACGCCGAGATCTAGTAGGCTCTGAGGATGGTGTGAAGAAGCACCGAAACAGCTGTAAGCCGCACAGACTTACACAATTAACACGAGTAAGATCGCCATTTAATCAATTATTTATGATCATTTTAATCTCCTGTTTGTGAGAAAATGGAAGGCGGCACTACAATAATGAATAGCTGCTACTTCAGGATTTAGGAAATCTTACCTGGATTATAGACTAGATTGCAACAGCAACTGCCGATTATATAATATTATGGAGTCTTGTCTTCCTACCCACTAAACCACGACCCTCGGTTCTGACAGCAAGTTCGGTAACCATACACCTCCGGAGTGATTCTCTACGACGAAATGAAGAACTCAGGACCAGATTCGTGCCTTCTAGTCCGCAGTCAACTCATGAAACTAACGCTAAACAAATAAGAATTCTCAGTAATGCAGACTGAATAATTATCAGACTTTTGTCCTTGAGAAAGTACTTGTTAAAATGCAGTTCTGCGTCCATTTGCGTATGTATGAGAAGAGAGAGTAGACTGGAGGTCGTCATTGTCTACAGCAGCGCCACGGTAAACTTCCGGTGTGCATTTACCGGAACCGGAAGCAAGTGAGATGACAAAGCAGCGGCCGTAATGAATACGCATGGCGCTATAATCGCCCTCAAGCTGAGTTTTCAATTAACAGACAGGACTCGACCCCGGCAGTCCTGGAAACTGACCGCAACAATGCGAGATGCTAATAATGTGCTTCAAGTGTTACGATCACAGCTACAAAATGCCTTTATCTCAAAAGAAGCAGCAACTTCAAAAAGTAGTGTTCAGTCCTGCACATACAATTTTTGTAACATGTAGGACTGAAAGTTCGACTCAGTGACGGTTTCTCGGGGGAGGGAAGGGAGGAACGTCCTCCTCACATTTTCTTCTTTTGATAGTAAATACCAAATAAAATATGTGCCTTGAAATTCGAGGAAGATTTGATAATTTTTAAGTACACAGCTATAAGAAAATCTCGGTTGAACGAGTTTTAAACGACGCTCGCTCATGTGCTGTAGAAAACTGTGAGAAAAATGCGAGATTGTTTGTGTGGAGGAAAGGCACTCCATCCCTCCTCTACTGCAGTTAACAGACATAGACAACAGCGCACTAGCGGCCAGAGAAAGAAGCAGAGTTTTAAAGCAAGTAAATGAACGGAGAGGGGGGAGATCCTCCTCTGAATCAGTCATGGGCGGGAAATAGAAACCGACTGGTCGTGCAGCAAGCTCGCTACCGCTGCCACCTAACGATGTTGCATTCAACCAGACTATAACACGTCATCTAGGATTAGACACAATAAAAACAGTTTTAACGCAACGCTATGAAAGACACCATGTAAACTTTTTTTAAATTATAAATCAAAAATATTATTCATTGCACTTTATATAGGCTACTATTCATGGTTTGAAACGTTCGTGGATATTTGAAAGTTAAAGTCGTGTTTATGTAAAACAAAGAGGAAGTAGTTCTACGTAGTTGGCCCCTAAAATTCACTTCTATTCATTGTTTACTAGACAGGGCAACAGCCAAGTTGTCAGTTTTGTACAAATATATTTGAAACTGAAAGTAGGTACTCCAAACTACATCATTTTTAACATAAAAAATTAATCGGCCACCGGCAGCTATGAACAATAATGATAGTATGACTTTACAAGAACTGACATTCTTCAAAAGCATGTGATACTGAACTTGTAAAATGTACATGTGGCAACACAGACCACGTGGGTGGGTGCAGTGTTCTCGCTTTCCTCAGATTATTTCCCATTCCCATTTCCATTTCCGTAAAACGGTTCCGGTTACGAGTTAGTAGCTAGTCTTTTCCAACACGTGTGATGCTGTAGTGTGCTCGAAAAATGCTACGAGGTTGTGAATTTCCTTGTAATTGTTAATTTGCGCAATTATTCAACAATGAATGGAAGTGAAAACATAATATATTTTGGACAATTTAGGAAACTCGGTTTACAAGAACAGATTATTCCTATACAGAAGGGAAGGCCAACCCCAACACTACCTGGTCTTACCTGTATGCATGTAGGCTAATTTGTAGCATGTTTCATTCAAGAAGGTGTCCTTTCGTGCTGTTAACTTCTTTCCTCCTCTTAAGAAATATGCAGGAGCCGCCACTGGTTCGACTTATCAGTTACCTTCAAGGTTTTGTTACTAGGATCAGGATGAAGGGTGCAAAGAAATTTATGGAATGAAACTAAATACCTACATGTCCCATTCAAAAAACATAACTTTGTATTGCTACGAATTTCTGAAACGTCCCATATCTATATATATAATTTGAACTGGTAATGGAAATTACGGGAAAAGGCTGAATGGATTTTAATAAATGGCCCCTCATTTTGAAGCTTGGAAGCCAAAGTTTTTCGGGAAAATAGTAGTTTTCAGTGAAATGTCAATTTTCCTACATAATGTTCCTATTTTCCAAAATCCATCTGTTGTCAGTTTTGAGAACTAGCTAATTGCATTCAGGAGAAGCGAAGCGAGCATCAAGTCGGCCGTGTTGCGTTTCAGAATAAAACAAAACACACACTACAGTAAACAATATTACACGAAGGCCATGATCTGCAAGAATGCTGACATATTTAGAGCTAAAATTAAATTGGTTATTAAAAACGTAACTCACTAAAAATAATTTACAGGTTCGATTCTGTGGTGTGTAATTTTCTGGGTACAGCTGTGTAGCCTATTGCATATTAAAAACTACGAAACTTGAGGTGGTGTGATGACATTATTACCATTAGAAGTGAAATATTATTGTAGTTAATGCCATGATGTGAATATTTTTAATTAATTATACATATTGACCCATTTATGCCCAGATTATTATTATTTTTTTTTTTAATTTTTGTTTCACATATCATATTAAGTGAGTCAGAGGGACGTTGTAAGCATGAGGAACTATGAAAATACTGATTTTGTTACTTCGGTAAAAATTTATGGGGTGGGTCGATAACGACCCACTAGGCACTTCCTCGAGAATTTGTTCATTATAATGTTTTGATGATTTGTTTTATTTATGCTTTTGCGTAGTATGTAACTTGTTAAATTTAAAAGTAAAGTATAAACAAATCATTACCATATTAAAACGCATACTATTTTTTTGAAATATTTATTGAATAATAATTATAATTTCCCTGAGAACTACATTCACATTCACACGTATTTTACATTCACAAATCTGAAAGGAAACCTTGTACTTGAAGAAATAAATAATTTGAAACACACAATAAATTATGGTACATGACATAAGGTCCACATCTGTGGAGTAACGGTTAGCGCGTCTGGCCGCGAAACCAGGTTGCCCGAGTTCGAATCCCGGTCGGGGCAAGTTACCTGGTTGAGGTTTTTTCCGGGTTTTTCCCTCAACCCAATAAGAGCAAATGCTGGGTAACTATCGGTGCTGGACCCTGGACACTTTTCACCGGTATTATCACCTTCATCTCATTCAGACACTAAATAACATGAGATGTTGGTACAGCGTCGTAAAATAACCTACTAAATTCCATGACATAAGTCCTTAGTTCTACTCATGATATGGTGCATCTCTGACATGCTTTTACATTGCCACAAATCTTGTATCGGCGTCTTTGTTGTTGGGCTATAGTGCCCACAGTGATCCTTTCTCCGGTGTTCTCTGATGGTATCGAAGGAACGAACTCGTCTTCCACTCTTTGGAGAAGTGTCAAATTTTAGGTTTGCGTTATTTCGTGGCCGAAGGCGACTGCATCCAAAGACTTTCCATATGATCGACTGACTGAGAAGCCAAGCATTGTTCATGCACACATCTAATAACCACGAAAGTAATGGTATGTGCCATTTTTTCCACGTATATCAGAAATATGTACTCCACTCATATTGCAATTATATTTACGGAAAACATAAGGCAGACGAACTTTGATTTCCTCTTCTTGTAAAGGGGCTACTTCATGTTCGTTAGACGTGATGCTCATCTTTATTTCTTTCTCGCTTTATTCTACGTGTAGGTGGTGGGGAATTCTCAATTTCATTGCTGATACGATCTGAATCTTTTCTAATATCGGTGCCCCTTTCCTCATTACAAGGCTGAACAATGTCTGGTAGCACTGTCACTAACTCTGCTGTGGCTTATAGTTGAGCTCGGTCGGAGTCCTTGCAATCTTCATCTCCAGAATCTGCAAACGTTATCCTCAGGCAGACCAATGAATATATTATCTGCCCCGTATTTTGGAATTTCGGAAGAATCAGATCTCTCCAACTATCCTAGAATTTAGATTACTGTCAGACCAGTGAGTCTGAAAAGAGGGAATAATTATGATTATGGAAACTGTAATGAAGGATCTCAGTTTTCAGATGGGGCCAGTAGGGAACGCTCGTGAAGATAATAAAAAGACAAAACGGGGTCATTCTGATTGTTATTCACACTCGGCTCTCTCTCTCATAGGTGCCGCTAGTGCCGAGAATTATGAACTACTTAGTTCGTCAAAGACTATCCAGAGTGCATCCCAAGCAGTGAGATATAACATTACACAAATAAAAGAATGTTGTAAATGAAAGCGGTAATAAGCCTGAGATATTCTGAGAAGTGCTATCAGAATTATTATTCCCAAAAGCACTCCTAACCCTTACACAAACTTCTATTGAGGTAGTTGTTCGTAAAAACATCGCTCAAATGAAAATAATAAGAAAACAAAATGATTTCATAATGAAAAGCTATGTGAAAGGTAATTCTCGAATAAGTGCTTAGTGGGTCGTTATCGACCCACACTAAATTCTAAGCCCTACTGTACAGGAAATAGCGTAAATATTGACAAAAATATCCAAGATACATATTTTCCTGAATCTTCTTGGCAGGAAACACTGATCGTTAATAAAATTCACGGATTCAACAGAGTTTTTACTCACTTTTTCTTCTCCAAGGCAGACGGTATTTGCGTCATATTTATTCGGCAAGTTCCCGCGCAATAATGACGTGGTCTGTTGGTTTCCCGCGTGTTCCACAAGTGCATTGTACCTTTGTGCATCTAAGAAGAGTAGACACGTAGTGTTGCCTAGACTATTTCGCGTGGAAAATAATTTTAATCAGTGGGTCGAAAACGACCCACCTGGGCATAAATGGGTTAATGCTATATTGATGATATGAAAGTGAAACGTTTTGGGGTTATATAAGTAGATGTAGAGAATAACTTAAATTAGATTTTGATTTCTATATTTTACTGAGTGGCGGCTATATAGTATATATAGTATATGTTACTGAAAGCTATAAAACTTACGTAAGATAATAATATTATTAAAAATCAAATATTTTTATAGTTATTAATCAAGTGGGGTTGGGTCTTTTTCATATATTTAATGGCGGTGTGGTGTAGATATTTATATGCGTGGTTCTCTTCAGTATTGGCTCGAGAGAGAGTATCTTTCATTATTATGGAAGCAAATAACTTTCAGAATGTCTGGTATTCTTCATTGAAAATAAATCTGAAAATGTTTATTTGAACATCTAATGAACTTAGTTTGCAGCATTTGCTGCACAAGCCAATAGGCCTAGTAATATTGGAATTATGGTTCTGTATAATGCACCACGTTCTGTAATTCGACATTTCCGATGTTTCGGAACTACACACAGGTCTCACCATCAAAGTAGATAGGTAAGACTGGAGAGATCACCTACTTCCGTGGGTTCGTTATCTGGCTGTCTAGAACCCAAGCCCTTATTAATATCAGCACCGGAACCCTTAGGTTTCCTATCCCAAAACTTTCATGCCACTGTATTTTTAACTGTTGTAGACGATAGGAGAAATGAGGGGTGGTGGGGAGCTTGAACGTGTTGGTGGAATCAGAAAGGGAAGCTAGAGTACACCGGTTATCGAACCCGGGCGGGATGGATGGAAGATCAGATGCGGCAGTGGTCTCCAATAAACGCTGCGAGCCTTAGAGAGCTTCGTGTTCCAAGTTTTCTATCAAATGCTTCTGCAATCTTATGAAACTTCGTCCTGCAGATGTATTTGCAGTGTCACAAAATACGTCACGGAACCATTGGTTTTACTTCTCTTCAGAAGGAAACTCATTCATTCATTCATTCACTCATTCATTCATTCACTCATTCATTCATTCACTCATTCATTCATTTATTCACTCATTCATTCATTCACTCATTCATTCATTCACTCATTCATTCACTCACTCATTCATTCACTCACTCATTCACTCACTCACTCATTCATTCATTCACTCATTCATTCATTCATTCATTCATTCACTCATTCATTCACTCACTCATTCACTCACTCATTCATTCATTCACTCATTCATTCATTCACTCATTCATTCATTCATAATTTTGTGCCCAAGGGCAGGTCTTTCCCTGCAAACTCAACATTCTCCAATCTTCCCTATTTTCCGTCTCCTCATATGATCCATATATCTTAATGTCGTCTATCATCTGATATCTTCTTCTGCCCCGAACTCTTCTCCCGTTCACCATTCCTTCCAGTGCATCCTTCAGTAGGCAGTTTCTTCTCAGCCAGTGACCCAGCCAATTCCTTTTTCACTTCCTGGTCAGTTTCAGAATTATTCTTTCTTTACCCACTCTTTCCAACACAGCTTCATTTCTTAATCTGTCTCTCCATTTCACACGCTTCAGTCTTCTCCATATCCACATTTATAATAATAATAATAATAATAATAATAATAATAATAATAATAATAATAATAATAATATTTATTTCATTCCAAAGACTGTACAATGCAGCATAGGAAAATGTCATGTTAAGAAAAAACATTTAAATACCAAAAAAAGATTTACAAGTAAGCAATATGTTCATAAGTTACATACAAAGAAATAATCACATTTTATAATATCATATGGACAATTCTCCATGAAAGGTATACCCTATGGCTATATAGAGTTAAAATACTCACCAATATTATATAGTGACAAGTCTATTAATTTATTATTAATTTCTTTCTTAAAAAGCCTCAAGCTTAAATATCTAACATTGTCGGGTAAAACATTATACAGGGTGTAACAACTTTAATGTTTAGAATTTCTGGAACATGTTCCCTGACACGTTCTACGTCGATTAAACCTAACATACCTATATCCAAAGTTCTATAGGTTTGGAGTATTTGTACCCCAAAGTTAAATTTTTGAGTTTAATTTTATCGCTGAATACTGAAAGAAGTAACACCAATTTCCGAAAGTGACATATCTGTGTCATTATTTTTATTAGTACCATATTACATTTTAATATCAACTACTTGTGAGTATGAAAGAAGCAGTGCAAAGTTGAAAAAGAATGTCCTTAAGATTCCAAACACTGTACTTCTTGCGGAAAATGTGCTTAATTCTGTCTCTGCTCGAAATGTCCTCCTTGAGCGGCAATACAGTTCTCGACTCTACGCAGATGTCCATTTGTGGCTGATTGAATGGTATACGAGGGCTGTTCTTTATTAATTCAGGAGCAGCAATGATTCTGTTTCGCAACTGTTCACGTGTGTCAACTTCTGTTGCATACACCATTCTTTTCATATCACCCCACAGGTAATAATCCAAAGGCGTTAAATCAGGTGACCTTGGAGGCCATGCCTGAGGACCACCACGACCTATCCAGCGATTGAAAAAATACCTGTGCACTAGGAATCCTACGATTTGGGAACAGCTGCTGTTGCATTGCCATCACACAGTCCATAACATAAACTATGTCGGTGTATTCCTGATGGCATGTTTTAATGGTTAAAACTCAATAAAAAGACTACTCACAATACGGTTTATTTTTCCCAAAACTATTATTTTAAACTGTTGTCTGTTTCGTTTCCTTAGCAACCTAAACAATTTTAATTTAATTTTTCTTAAAAGTAAAATTTCCGTCATTCACTGCTGTTCAAATGTTTCTTATGTATCTCTACTTAGTAATGTCATAAAATAGGCCTTGTATAAACGGTATAATGCTTGGAGCTGCAAGAAGTTCTATTTTTTCCAGCTCTGTTATCTCTGTAACCTCTCAATTTCGGATATAGGTATGTTAGGTTTAATCAACGTAGAACGTGTCAGGGAATATGTTCCTGAAATTTTAAACATTAAAGTTGTTGCACCCTGTATAACTTTTTACAAATCTCTGCAAAGCTGCTATTAGTAGTAGTGTAGTTGCATTGTCCTTTTCTTAAATCATTTTTATGCCTTGTAGAATAGCTATGCACTGAGCTATTTGTAGTAAAATTATTAATATTTGTTTGTACATACATTAAACAACTTAAAATATACAAAGACGGTACAGTTAAAATTTCAAGTGTCCGAAATAAAGGCTTACAATGTGTACGGTTATCAACATTACAGATTATTCTTACTGCCCTCTTTTGTAGTTTCAATAACTTTATTATTTTAGGATCATTACCCCAAACTATTATTCCGTACGTCAGATGGCTATGGATATAAGCATAGTATACGGATTTTAGCACTTCAACACTAACATTTGTTTTTAATTTCCTTAACATAAAAATACCTTTGTTGAGTTTCTTAGATAGTATGTCAATATGACAGTCCCATTTAAGTGTACATTGTATATGCACTCCTAAAAATTTGACAGATTCTTTACAATTGATTCTATTGTGCAAGGAAAACTCTAAGTTCTGTATCTTCTATTTGTTTAAGCAAAGAGAATTAGCTGAACACCAATCTTCTATTTTTCGGTTGATTGCATCAAGATCATTAATAATTTTCAATCTATCGTATCCAGTAATTGTTATAGCAAGATCATCCGCATATAAATATGACTTTGTATATGTTTCTAGTGCTTCGTCTTTACTTCGTCGTATGTCCATGTCTGCTATACCCCATACAAAGCACTTCACTAATCTCTTCCTTAGTTCTTTTTCCGAAAGTTCGCAGAAAATGATACAAGGAAACTAAGGAAACTATGTTAAGGAATTTCACTCTTTCTTAAAAATGTATCGTCCTCATCGGTGTTTGAACCTATACCTAATAATTGTGTCCGGAGAAGAACGTTTTTTAACTGCTAGACCACCTAAAAGACGCCATGGAATTCTGGGGAAAATTAAGCTATGAGCCACTTGTGAACGAAAAGGTCAGCTGCGGTGTTGAATAGGGCGGCATGCAGCTCGCCGGTATTTTCGTGTCTTTGCACTCCACGCACAAAAACCAGAGTTCAAACACAGAGCGACCTGTTTCATGCAGGTCATTGAGTGTGACCCGGAGTTCATGAAGCGCAAACCGTGGTTCGAAATTCGGATTATCGCCGTGAATTTCGCTTCATTACCGTCAGCGCCGCGCCGGACCAAAGCGCTACCTACAGCTGCTCTCCACGGCGTAAATCTAGAGAGGGAATTCCACCGGGACAAGTGAAGTTCATGGTGGGCACTGACGGCCATCGGAACAGATTTTATCAATAGTAGGCCTACATGCATTTGTCATCGTCATCATCATCATTGTCGTGCCTAAGTCCCATATTTTTCTCCATACAATTCCCCCTTTATTGTTTTTCGTCTGTTGATGAGGGTTGTTAAGATGCAGTATGTACACAACAATAAAGATTTATTCAAGCGATATTCTTTCTCGAAATAAAAATGCCGTTAATCTCTACAAGCGCGCTAAACAACTTTTTTAGTAATCGCCTTTTAACTTGTGTTCCAAAATTTTTAATTCCGTTCCAGCCAACATTCGCGACCAGAATCAAAGTTTTCCTTTCCAAATTCACTAAAACATCATCTACTAAATAACTTACTTTTATAAGCTGGACGAGTATTTGAGAAAAAAATGTACAAACAAATGACTGAATATTCTCTGTACTGGTATTGCTGCTTCTGGCCCAACTGGTTTTTGGTTCCGATAGGTTTCCTTCAGTCTTCATTTATTTACTTATTTATTTATTTATCTACCTATTCAATTATATATTTACTTATATATTTATGTCTCTATTTATCTATTTATTTATTTTTTGTCTATTCAATTATATATTTACTTATATATGTATCTAGTTATTTATCTACTTATTTATTTATTTATTTATTTATTTATTTATTTATTTATTTATTTATTTATTTATTTATTTATTTATTTATTTATTTATTTATTTATTTATTTATTTGTTCAATTATATATTTACTTATATATTTATGTTTCTATTTATCTATTTATTTATTTATTTTTTATCTATTCAATTATATATTTACTTATATATATATATGTTTAGTCTATCTAGTTATTTATCTACTTGTTTATTTATTTTTTATTTATTTGTCTATTCAATTATATATTTACTTATATATTTATGTACCTAGTTATTTATCTACTTATTTATTTTTTATTTATTTATTTATATATTCAATTATATATTTACTTATATATTTAAATCTATATTCATTTATTTATTTTTTGTTTAGTCAATTATATATTTACTTATATATTTATGTATCTAGTTATTTATCTACTTATTTATTTATTTATTTATTTATTTATTTATTTATTTATTTATTTATTTATTTATTTATTTTCTTTTTCATCCATTTATGTATTTATTGGTATTTATATTGTTGCGTTGTATCTTTCTAATGTACTTTCGTACTGTGTATTCAAATATAAACTGCTGAGCCAGTCGAAATTGCGATAGAAAATCTGAAAAAGTACAAGTCTCCAGGTATCGATCAAATTCCAGCATAATTAATGCAAGAGGGTGGAAGCGCATTATCTAGCGAAATTTAAGATCTTGTACTCACTACTTGGGAGAAGGTAATTGTACAAGAATAATGGAAGGAATCCATAATTGTACCTATCTTTAAGAACGTGGGGAAAACTAACTAGTAGCTTTCGACGAATATCACTTTTACTGACGTCGTACAAAATTTTATCCGATATTCTTTTGAGAAAATTAACTTCTCATGTAGATGAAATTATTGTGGGCAATCAGTGCGATTTTAGGCGTAATAGATCAACTATTGATCAGATTTTTTGTATTCCACAGATATTGGAGAAAAAATGGGAGTATAAGGGCACAGTACATCAGTTATTGATAGATTTGAAAAAGCCATATCTCGGTTAAGACAGAAGTTTCATGTAATATTCTTTTTAATTTGGTATTCCCCAGAAACTAGTTCGATTAATTAAAATGTGTCTCAGTGAAAAGTACAGCAGAGTCCGTATAGGTCAGTTTCTGTCTGACATTTTTCCAATTCACTGCGGGCTAAAGCAGGTAGATGCACTATTGGAATTGAACGGGTTACATCAGCTGCTTGTCTATGCAGATGACGTGAATATGTTAGGAGAAAATCCACAAACGATTAGGGAAAACACGGAAATTTTACTTGAAGCAAGTAAAGAAATAGGTTTGGAAGTAAATCCTGAAGACAAAGTATATGATTATGTCTCGTGAAGAGAATATTGTACGAAATGGAAATGTAAAAATTGGGAACGTATTCTTTGAAAACGTGAAAAAATTAAATATCTTGAAGCAACAGTAACAAATATAAATGACATTCGAGAGGAAATTAAACACAGAATAAATATGAGAAATTCCTGTTATTATTCGATTGAGAAGCTTTTATCATCCAGTCTGGTGTCAAAAAAAACGTAGGCCTAGTTAAGAACATTAAATCCAGACATTTGAGATGGACGGGGCATGTAGCACGTATGGGGAATACAGAAAAGCATATAGAGTATTAGTTGGAAGGCCAGAGAGAAAAGACCTTTGGAGAGGCCGAGACATAGATGGGAGGATAATATTAAAATGGATTTGAGGGAGGTGGGATATGATGGTAGGGACTGGATTAATCTTGCTCAGGATAGGGACCAATGGCAGGCTTATGTGAGGGCGGCAATGAACCTCCGGGCTGTCTAAAAGCCATTAAGTAAGTAATTTGAGATGTACGTACATGTTTATTATTATTATTATTATTATTATTATTATTATTATTATTATTATTATTATTATTATTGTTATTATTATTATTATTATTATTATTATTATCTTCTCTAGCCGATGATTTAAAATATTTAGAAAAATTAATAGTCTTGCTGATTGTCATTTACTTCAAAATGATATACATGCCATTCAACGTTGGTCTGATTATAACGGTATGAAAATTAATATTTCTAAAACATGCGTTATCTCTTTCTCTAGGAAGACAACTACATTGAAGTTCAACTATTCGCTATCGAATGCCGCCATAATCAGGAAGGATTGTATAAAGGATCTCGGTATATATCTTGATTCTAAATTGTACTTTCATGACCATGTTGATCACTTATTTAATCATTCACTAAGAATGCTTGGTCTCATTAGGTCTATTACTTATTCCTTTTCCTCTCCTGATACACTACTTACATTATATTATGCTTTAGTAAGGTCTAAATTAGAATATGCATCTGTTGCGTGGAACTCTATTACGTCTACTGATTCAGCTAAACTAGAAAATATCCAAAAAAATTCATTTCTCTTTGTGCGTTCAGATTCGTACCCAACTCCTCTTCTTTAAATTATGAACTGTCTAGTAAATATTTTAACTGTACCAGTCTGTATTCGAGACGTCAGGATATTGATTACACTTTCTTTAATAATGCTATTAACGGTGTAATTGATTGTGATTCTTTTATACATAACACCTACCTTAGAATTCCCGTGAAAGGTTTTCGTGGTCAAAGAATTTTCTTTACTGAATTATTTAAATCCCTTTCTCCAATAGCCAGGTGTATTAAAAGTGCCAATTTGCAAGATCTGATTTGATTTTACTTATGCATGATATTCCTTACTTGTTATTTAATATCTTTTATCATTTGTTAGATATTACTATTTATTTTGTTGCATTTGGTGAATGGTTAATGTTGACCATTATATTGATTGTATTTCATCTCACTGCCATTTCTGTCATTCATTCTCATAATCATTTGTTCTGTTTTGTTTTGTTTTTTTATTTTGTGCTAAACTGTAATTGGCCTTGTGCTGTTGTTTTGCACATTAATATTTTAAATAAATAAAAATAAATAAATTATTATTTTATTATCATTATTATTATTATTATTATTATTATTATTATTATTATTATTATTATTATTATTCATAACTCCCGTCAGTAGCATGTATACTGCATAGTCAAAAGAATAAAACATAAAATTAGCTATAATAATAAAATATATGTAATAATTAAATGTGCAGTAACCGACAATCAGAACAATTTAATCCGATCCAACTGAAAATATAATAGAGTGAAAGCCACTTATGTAATATCCTTCTAAATTGAACAGATGTCGTATTATGAACCTCCTGTGACAATCTATTAAACATAGAAATGGTTAAGTACAAAAAATAAAGAATAAGGATTAAGCTTTGAGCCAAGGGTTCCATCTATGAGGGTGAGGAGATTTGTATCAACTTCTTTTTTTTTTTAGTCGTTATTAAAATCGCCGGCTACAACGGTTTAATGCTCAGCAAATTATAATAGAAATATTTAACATACATCTTGATTACACAACTTTTAACACTGTATCACTTCGGAATATGTATGATAAGAACTTTCTTGTGTTAAATTTTAACGTACCTTGTTAACATGTTTCGACTTATTTTCGGTCATCTTCGGAACTGGTCGTTGTTGGTCTTGGCGCATCTTATTTCCTGTGTGGATGCGTTCGTAGTGTAGAGTCAAAGTATGGTATGCCAATGAGCCAACAGGATTACAACGAAGAACTAAACACAATCAAATACATAGCACAAGAAAACGGATTCAACCACAACATAATAGACAACATAATACGTAAGACAAAACAAAACCACAAAAAAACAGAAGAATACAACACAAACACAAGAACACAAAAAATACATCACACTAACATACGAAAACAAAAACACACATAAAATTGCAACCTCATTCAAGAAATTAAACTACAACATCGCATACAGAACAAATAACACTCTACAAAAACATCTCAACACACAAACAACACAAAAAAACAAATACAACCACACCGGCATATACAAACTCAAATGTAACACCTGCAAGAACTTCTACATAGAACAGACAGGCAGATCATTTCAAACACGTTACAAAGAACACATCACAGCCATAACAAAATTACAAAACACCTCCACATATGCAGAACACATCACAAATGCCAACCACACCTACAGAGACATCAACACAGACATGGAAATACTGCACATCCAACCAAAAAGCCAGAAACTCAACACACTAGAACAATATGAAATATACAGACACACGAAAACACACCCCAACGATATTCTCAATACACAACACAATTTCAAAACACATACACTCTTTGACTCTACACTACGAACGCACCCACACAGGAAACAAGAGGCGCCAAGACCAACAACGACCAGTTCCGAAGATGACCGAAAATAAGTCGAAACATGTTAACAAGGTACGTTAAAATTTAACACAAGAAAGTTCTTATCATACATATTCCGAAGAAATATTTAAATTCTGTTTTGGTTCGAATTTATTCACGTTTAATAGCTCTTTTTGCTTTCGTTCTGTAGTGTCTACAGTTGCTAGATGTTTTAGCAGCATCTGTACTGTATCACCCAGCTTCCAACTCTTCTCGTTTTCTGCACTGAAACATGTATCCCTGTACTTTCAGCTGTGCACTACTTTTTGTGGAACATTTTAACAAAGTGTTACGCAATACCTGTGACGTAACACTGGCTCGTTAGCTGGCAACGTCCGCGTAGCTTATTACTGATTTTAATTCATTCGCTGTAACTGGAAAACCATTTCAGTCACACAGAACCCGACTGCATTTCCTGAAAGCTGCTGAACCTCGTGTTTCATACTCGGTAAGTCCAGACAATCTGTCATAGTTTGGAAGATGCAGACATCTAAACGCGCTTGTTGTGAGTAAACCATATAAATCAGTTTTCTTAAACTTATAGTGACCGTAATAGCATTGTATTCACTATGAAGCAATTTATTTACAGATATTAAATTACTTTATTTCCTTAGCAATTTACGTGATATGTTTTCAGTGTCCCGTGTGACTGTTGCTGAAGTCTCCTGTGGAATCACGTAGGCAGACAGGAAAACTACACATAAAATTAATTGGAACATTCAGTTTAAGATGTTGCCTACATAACCTAAATGTAACGGAAACCATCATACATTAGTCGGTTTGAATAGTGGCGGTAAAGGAGATGTTCCATTGTTTCCCAAATCATACTAAAGTCGTAATCATGGCCAACTAGTAAAATTGATCATTTATTTACCTATTTATTTGTTTATTATTTATCTTTATTTATTTGTTTATTTATTTACTATTTACTTATTTATTTGTTTAGTTATTTATTTTTATTTATTCAGTTATTGATTTTTATTTACTTATGTATTTAGTTAAATACTTTTATTTACTTACTATTTTTATTTGTTTATTTATTTTTATTTTCTTGTTTATTTATTTATTTGTTGAGTTATTTATTTTTGTTTATTTATTTATTTAGTTTACTTTTATTTACTTATTTGTTTATTTATTTTTATTTACTTATTTATGTGTTTAGTCTTTATTTTTATTTATTCAGTCATTGATTTTTATTTAGCTACTTATTTATTTAGTTAAATGCTTTTATTTACTTACTAATTTTTTATTTGTTAGTTATTTATTTTATGATCTTGTTTATTTATTTGTATACTTATTAATTTTTGTTTGTTCATTTATTAAATTATTTATTTTTATTAACTTATTTATTTGTTGCATTATTTATTTTTGTTTATTTACTTATTTACATTTGTTTATTTATTTATTTATTTATTTATTTTGTTTACTTATTTATGTGTTTAGTCTTTATTTTTATTTATTCAGTTATTGATATTTATTTACTTATTTATTTAGTTAAATATTTTTACTTATTAATTTTTTTGTTTAGTTATTTATTTTTATTTTCTAGTTTATTCGTTTATTTATTTGTTGAGTTATTTAGTTTTATTTACTTATTACTTGTTTAGTTATTTATTTTTATTTATTTATTTAGTTATTAATTTATTTATTTATTCATTTTCATTCATTCATTCATTCATTCATTCATTCATTGTAGCGGAGTTAAGGCCTTCTCTCCCACACAACCGAAATACTTCCTCCGCTAACGACGAGCTGGATCCTGGTGAAGCACATCGTATTGTTTTAACGCAGCACTCAGTCACACAGCGCTTATTTTTCTTTCCCACACACCCTTATCCTTACCATCTGGTTATCGGCGCTCTTTTATACATTTCTTCATTTCTTCGTTTGACTGGCTGTGCTTTTATCTTCCTTCCTTTGTATCTCTTCTCTTTGTCCCTCTCTCTTTTTTTTGTTTCACTTTTTTTTCTACATTACGTCCTATCTGTTTTGTTCTTTCTTTCTCCCTTTCCTCTTTTTTGTCTCCTGTTTGTCTTTTTACTTTCTTTTTTCTATCTTGCTATCTATTCTCTTATTTTCTTCCTTATATTTTTTTCTTTTTCGCTTTTTCCCTTTATTATTTCATTTTTCTTCCTTATTCCTGTTCTCTTTTCCTTACGTTCCTTTTATATTTTTTCTTTCTTTCTTCTCTCCTTGTTTAGCTTCCTTCTTTCTTTCTGTACCTTTTTATTTCTTTCTTCCTTCCTTCCTTCCTTTCGTTTTATCTTTTTCTTATGTTCTTTGTTTACTTTTTCTTTTGTTCTGTCTTCATCCCTTTTTTTTCCTTTCTTGTTTTCTTTTTCCTTGTGTTCTTTCTTTACTTCTTCGTCTTTCTTTTTGGTTCTCTCTTTTTCTTATGTTCTGTCTTTATCTCTTTTTTCTTTCTTACGTTCTTTTTTCTTATGTCTTGTCTTTATCTATTTTTCGTTCTTTCGTTATTTTTTCTTATGTCCTGTCTTTATCTCTTTCTTTCTTTCTTTCTTTTATCTTTTTTCTGTTTTTCTTTTGTTCTCTCTTTTTCTTTTGTTCTTTCTTTGTCTCTTTTTTTCTGTTCTTTCATTCTCTTTTTTCTTCTGTTCCTTCTTTGTCTCTTTTCTTCTGTTTTTTATTCCCTCTTTTCTCCTGTTCATTCTTTGTCATTTCTTCTGTTCTTTCATTCTCTCTTTTCTTCTGTTCTTTCTTTGTCTCTTTTCTTCTGTTTCATTCTCTCTTTTTTCTTCCGTTCTTTCTTTGTCTCTTTTCTTGTTCTTTTATTTTTTTCTCTGTTCTTTCTTCGTCTCTTTTCTTCTGGTCTTTTATTCTCTCTTTCGTTCTCTCTTTTTTCTCTCCCTCTTACATTCTCTTTTTCTTTCTACCTTTCTCTTCTTGTACCTCTGTTTCTCTTTTTCTTTCGTTTTCTTTGTTTTTTTCTTTCTCCAACTTTCTTTATTCCTTCCCTTCATTTCTCATCAATTATTTATTTTTTCGTCTCTTGCGTCCTTCCTTCGTGTCTTCGTGCCTTTCTACTTTCTCTTATCTTCAAAGCTCTTCATCGTGTCGTTGCTCAGTCATAACTTCCGCACTTGCAGGCTGGCTGACAGCTCTCAGTTCTCTGTTTGAACTTCTATAACAAGAATTTTCTGCACTGTTCAAATTTCGTGTGTAAAATCCGCTGGACTGTCTGCAGGGAGGCAGTGCCTTGAAATTAAACAGATTGGGTGCGCGGCCGCTCTTTATAAATAATGAGGTCGTTACAGGCCGTCTGCAATCGGACCCGCTTCAGTCCAGCTCGTCGCAGCGTTTCAGAGAGTCTACAACTTGTGGACGAAATGAAAGCTTAAAGTAAATACAGATCTGATTTGTCTTGTTCCCACTGACAGCCATTTTTGTATTGAAATTGTTATTTTCATAAAATATTATTATTATGCTATCCTTAAACCATCTTATTTCAGTGCAACAAATCTTTTCCCTGTTACAGACAAATAAATAATAAATAAACTGATCATTGTTTGCCACAGTTTCTTACGGACACACAATGAACTTCCAGCCATGTGCAATATACAACGATTTCTTCTTCTTCTTAACTTACCTAGAATTGCTAGGCCTAGCAAAATATAAAAACCTCTTTGTTGCTAAATTATCGGTCAGATATAAATGAAATGTTTCATTCTAATCAATTGATTATGTCACATGTAGTAGTGAGCCATTACTGCCAGTTTGCTAACCGTGCACTGTGTCACTAACACAAGATAAAATTAATATTATTAAAAGATTTTCGTGCAATAATATTCATACATCATTGTTGTCATAGCAACCCTTTCTTTATAGACCATGATATCAAACTATCATTACAAATTTGATGTTATTCCTTACGCAATCTATACTAATAATAAATCTGTAGCCGAAATTTTTCTGGTAATTTTCGATTTTCCAAAAATAATTGGTCCTAACATATATAATTAACCTCCCTGAAACCGAAAATCGCTTTTTTGAAATGTATGTTTGTATGTCTGTCTGTCTATATGTTTGTTACCTTTTCACGCGATAATGGCTGAACGGATTTCGATGAAAATTGGAATATAAATTAAGTTCGTTGTAACTTAGATTTTAGGCTATATGGCATTCAAAATACATTATTTAAAAGGGGGGTTATAAGGGGGCTTGAATTAAATAAATCGAAATATCGCGCTTATTATTGATTTTTGTGAAAAATGTTACATAAGAAAATTTACTTTAAAAATAATTTTCGATAAGTTTTATTCCTTGAAAATTTTGATAGGACTGATATTTAATGAGATAAATGAGTTTTAAAATTAAAATAACTGCCATCTAAGGCCGTGTAATGAATTAAAAAACAAATGACTTCGTCTATAAGGGGCCTTGGACAGCAACAATCGAAAGCTATGAAAGATAGCCTACAGATAATGTTTGTGTGTTTGTATGAAGTAATATCGGAAGCTAAATTAACCGATTTGTATAATTAATTATTAATTCACCATTGGAAAGTGTAGTTTCTCTAGATGGACATAATGCTATAATGCTATTACAGTAACTTCTGATATAATACAATATAGTATAGTATAATATAATATAATATAATATAATTTATAATATAATATAATATAATATAATATAATATAATATAATATAATATAATTTAAGTTATTTGAAGGGTTCAGAACCATAATGGGCCAAGCGCCATTTGCTGAATACGTAGAAAACAAGGGTTAAAATTATTACCATAATTCAATGGAAACCTATAACAAGTAAAATAAAATATACACATTAAATCTAAATGATGTCAATGTTCATTAAACTATGGTTGCATGCAATAAAAATTAAGAAACATGTTAAAGGAATTGTCATTGCACCAAATAAGTGTCTCTGGACCAAAATGATCGCATTTTAATTATTTGGATGAAATTTAAATTAAGTAACATATTGAACGATTTATCCTTCTATCAAACACGAATGTTCCCTGGATCAAATGTCCTATTTTAATTATGTAATTACTTTATATTTATTTCTAACGGGTGCAGCGGAGCGCACGGGTACGGCTAGTTTATATATATATATATATATATATATATATATATATATATATATATATGTAATTTGAACTGGTAATGAAAATTATGGGAAAACGGCTGAACGGAATTTTAATAAATGATCCCTCATTTTGAAGCTTGGAACCCAAAGTTATTCAGAAAAATAGTAGTTTCCAGTGAAATGTCAATTTTCCTACATAATAGAGTTCAGATGGGTCAGATTCTTTCACATCATAATGCCAATATATCGATCTTCATTTGTGTAAATTTTTGATAACGTATGAAAATAATTTACAAGTCTGATTCTCTGGTCTGTAGTTTTCCGAGTACAGCTGTGTATTGGATATTAAGAACTACAAAACTTAATAATGTTTGGTGGCATTATTACCATTAAAAATGAAATATTATTATAGTTAATGCAACGCATAATGATATACTGATGGTATGAAAGTGAAATATTTTGGAATCTGAAGTAGACGCATAGAAAGAAGATTTTATATTAGAGCTTCATTTCTGTAATATACTGAGTAATTACTGAACACTATAAAACTTACGTAACAGAGTGGTCGATCGACGGATGTTGAGTCAACATATGTTGAGACTATAAATTAGGAAAGCCTATAACATCGACATCAACGTGAAGTTTCGATTTTATGCACGAGAACGTATAATCTCGTAAACTTCTTTCCATCTGACTGTAGATAATTATTTGAAGAGAAGTAATATAATGATAACGAGATACTAAGGTTATTGTTATGAACTTAACACTACTTGTATTAAACTTGTAGGATATGTGGAAATCAAACCACAGTATAGAGAACATATCTCTATACTGTGATCAAACAGTGGTTTTCTCCTGCTCACAAGGAAGTAATGTCATTGTTTAAAACTTCTGTCGTACGTAATGTTGACGTATAATGGATAAACAATTGATCCTCACTACTTTTCCCGCCAAGAGAGGGCACGATGGCCAGAGGGCACGAAGGCATGAGGGCACGAAGGCAGGAGGGCACGTGGGCAGGAGGGCACGAAGGCATGAGGGCACGAGGGCACGAGGGCACGATGGCACGAGGGCACGAGGGCAGGAGGGCACGAAGGCACGAGGGCAGGAGGGCACGAGGACAGGAGGGCACGAAGGCAGGAGGGCACGAGGACATGAGGGCACGATGGCATGAGGGCACGAAGGCAGGATGGCACGAGGGCATGAGGGCACGAAGGCAGGAGGGCACGAGGGCATGAGGGCACGAAGGCAGGAGGGCACGAGGGCATGAGGGCACGAGGGCATGAGGGCACGAAGGCATGAGGGCACGAAGGCACGAGGGCAGGAGGACACGAGGGCACGAAGGCACGAGGGCAGGAGGGTATGAGGGCACGAAGGCATGAGGGCACGATGGCATGAGGGCACCAGGGCACGAGGGTATGAGGGCACGAAGGCACGAGGGCATGAGGGCACGAGGGCAGAGGTGAGAGGGGAAAGAGGAGAGGATATTTTCATACTCAAACCTACAATCCACAATAACCTGAAATAGCTATTGCTTCACTCCCACATGTAAAACCGACTGATCGTTCTGACATTGTTACTTGCGTTTTCGCATTGGAACTCAAGAACTGAAGATGTATACTGTAGGTTAAATAAGAAGTATTTAGCATGAAGAAAACCATTCAGAGGTGTAGGCGTATGTTTCATTATTATGGAAGCAAATAACTTCCAAAATGTCTGGTATTCTGTATTGGAAATGAATTTGAAAAAATTTAATTTGAACTCCTAATGAACTCAGTTAGCAGCATTTTCTGCACAAGCCACTAGTTGCTTTATGAAACTGTCGTACTAAAAAAGCCAAGTACATGAAACACGTTAATGTTATGCAATTATTGCAGTCGTCAAAATTAGGAAAGTCGCTTCGCTCGTTCCTAAACATTGACTTCTGCAATACATCATGAACTAGTTTCGTAATTACTAAGCCCTATTAAATCAACTGGATATTTTCTTTCATTCAGTGTTCCAGTTAAAATCATTATCCACACAGATTTCAAGATAAGATAACACTTCTTATCTCGTGACATCATACATATGATTTATGTTTTAATGAAGCTTTCAATTCTCAAAGAATTGCACACAGAGAGCGTACCCGATCAGATTCAGAATTTTGTTTCACCCAGGTTGCTAGGCGACCAGCAGGCGTTCTCTTTGTAAATGTACAGAAGGCTTGCTCCATATTCATATATTGAGTGGCCCTCGTGTCATTTACATCAGCTCTCATGTCTAACAGACTTTTCTAATTAGGAGCTTGGGTAGTTCAAAGTGTAGTGTTGTGAATGTACGTAACTTTCTCCTCTATGAACGACAGTCTAGGGGAGATGATCTATAGGGCACCGTTTTCATTTCTTGAATACTTTTCGATCTTACTTCAGTGCTGATATGTCGATCGCATAATATAATATGAGAATATATTTTATTTTTGTGAAGTATTCCTGAGGAGTTTGCGCCAAATTTTTTGTCATTCTGGTTAGTTTCTCGGTGATTATCCCAATGTGGAGTAAAGGTTAGCATGTCTGACGTGAAACGAGCGGATCCGGTTGTATTGTACTGTATTGTATTTATTAACATTCCATGGTATTCATACATTGCTTACAGCTAGAATATGGAACAAGTCAAAAAACTTAATACTATTATAAAGTCTTAATTTATAGTCACAGTCTAGATGAAATATATACAGACGAGATTTACAATATAGTCTACTAGTACAACACAAAGTTTTAGTATCAATTTCATGAAGTGTTATTGAATGTCATGAATTCACCTACAGAATAGAAGGCGTGAGAAATTAGGTACTTCTTTAATTTGGCCCTAAATAATCTTATGTTTTGAGTTTCATTTTTTATATCGATAGGGAGGCTATTAAAAATTTTACTGCCATATAACGCACTCCTTTTTGATAGCACGATAGACTTGCCGATGGAGTATGAAAGTCATTTTTGACGTGTATTTATGCTATGAACTGTTGAATTAGTTACAAAGTTTTCTCGATTACATACGAGGAAGACTATTAATGAAAAGATATACTGACAAGCGATGGACATTATTTGTAGTTTTTTGAAAATAGTCCTACACGATTCCCTAGATTTGGCACCTACTATTATTCTAATTACTCTTTTTTGTAATAGAAATATATTGTTACTATCTGTGGAATTTCCCCAGAATATTATTCCAAAACTCATTACCGAGTGGAAGTATGCAAAGTATATTGTTTTTAAGGTATTGATATTTACTATCTTTTGCATAGATCTAATAGCAAAACAAGCTGAATTTAGTTTGGGGGTAATTTCTTTAATATGATTTTTCCAATTTAACACATTATCGATTTTTAAGCCAAAAAATTTGGTTGTCGTTGTTTCTAATAGGGATCTATTGTTAATTATTGCGCTAGAAATTTGCGACGTTGAATTTGGACAGGATTTAAATTGAATTATGTTAGTTTTGTTACAATTTAATACCAATCTATTGACTGAGAACCAGTCACATATTTTGAAGAGAATTTCCTCTGTTGAAGATTGGAATGTGTTGGAGTTATTGGCTGTAATTACTGTACTTGTGTCATCTTGAAATCCTGATTGGAACAAATTACATAGTTCGGTTTTTTCCGAGGATTTTCCTCAACCAATTGAAGCAGAATTGCTGAGTAACTTTCGGAGTTGGATGTCGCACTTAATTCGCCATAATTTATTCACATATTGTTATTACAAGCTTGTAATGTTGAGGACAGATTACACGAGTTGATTGCAGCATCGTACATAGGCCGAGGACGTGAGCTAGTACGAGGACATTGACTTGGTTCTGCGATCGATTAAGCGAATAAAGTGCACATAAAAGAATCTGGACAGCTCTAAAAGTAAATATATGCTACATAGCATTACAAAGATATATTTCTGTGGCCGGGTGATAAAAGGTCTTAAGTCAATTTTTTTAAATGAGATTTTTATATATTCTGAAAGCGGAAACAATTCTCTACAATCTGGTAAAACGACTAAAGTCAAATAAGACTCCTGACTGGATTTATAAAGTAATGGGAACGTTAAATACGAGTGTTTTACATTTGTCGTAGTCAGTCTAACCATGTTTGACAATTGGCTGATGTGACTTGTATAAGAAGTGGTACCATTCTCAGCTACATTAGCAACATGCTCACAAACTGGGCACTGTATATCTAGGAAACACGCCAAAATCGCTGGCGCCAGCTGTACCAAATGTCCTAATTACTTTTTGAATCGAGCACACACAGAATAAAGGACTTAAGAATATTTAATACTTTATTCCTTACAAACATCACATGTTTACTTTCCATGCTTCCCTATTAAAAAGGTCTAACTTGTATTTTAGCCATTTTATCACATACTGATGCCCTTTCCTTTTAAAACTTTAAGCACCAGGTAAACAGTCCTATAATTGTTTAAGACCCATTTTGCATTCCTAATAATTTACATTTCTCATTTATTTTGACATGAAAAAGGTCTTATGTTTAATAGTCCCTTCCACTCAGTTTGGCTTCTAGTCTTAAAAGGGCTTAAGTGCGGCTATTTTTGGAAATAATCAAGAAAATTGTTAAATGAGCAACATAACCTGTTTTAGAAGAAATAGAAACAAATAATATCCAGGAAAAATCTCAATTAAAAAAACTCTATAATTGACACCAATTTCAATCTTTCTACTGCTTTCCTGGATAGTATAACATTTTTACTTAAGACCTTTTTCCTCCCGGCCACAGATTTTTACGTACCTTTCGTTATGTACAGAAGAATTACATAGAATTATTCGTTGGTTTGAGTTTCCTCCTTTCTTTTCTTATGCTACAATATCTTTGTATACAATGTCGCTTATCACCTGGTATGTTTGTATTACATAATTTACAAGTAATGTTCTCGTCATTAACTTCAAAACTCTCACCAAATTCCGCTGCAAAAATACGTGCCTGAGAACCTTTAACCTTCGGTATTATTATTCAGCAGGTACTGTTTACGCATGTCAGAGTACTGATTGTGAACGGATAGTCAGCATCATAGCCCGTGTTAAGATCACGGTACAGCGTGCTGTATTCGTACAAGAGCGCAATCGTTCGGCAATAAATATTCACAGAACAGGAGAGGTAAGCACAATAAGCTCAGACTGCGGTGCAAGCCTTCCGATCCCTCCCCCGTCAAAAAGAAAGAAAATATCAACCCGAAATTGCATATATAAATAGCAGGAAGTAATATGAATGCCAATTTACCCAGCTAAGTGCATAATTAATCAAATTTGAGTTTCTATTACGTAACGTAAACAAACTCAGTATGACATCAATTCAAATAGAGACATTTTAGGTTGCTAAGAAAAACACTGAAATAGTAATGGACTGCAGAACCGAGAATTCACAGTTCTAATCCCGGCGAGGAATTGTTTGTATTAGGTTAGATTTCACTCAATTCACTCATACTTACTAAAATTTATTTACTTATTTATGCCTATAACGGGGCAAAGCCCCAATTACAATAGGTAGTACAGACATTCGTAAAAAAAACATAGAATTGCATATAACATGAAAAAAGAGATGAAACAGATACAAAGATACAAGTGTAATTACAAATTAAAATGGAAAATGAGAAAAGGAAAAAAAAAAGAATAAATAGATACTACCTAAATAAAAGACACAGATATAGATATAAATGAAAAATAGATATCATGGCCAAAAATGTAAAATGTAGCTATAATTGGCAAATTACAGAGTAACAAATAGCAATATTATATAAAATCAACTACCTTCAGTATATTAATAAGAAAACGTTTGTATTCCATGTAAGAAATGCAGAAATCTAGATCCCATATTTTACATATTTCATTGAAATTTGAACACATTTTTAACACTGGTGAATTTTTATGTGATGAAGTGTTTGGTTTTTTATAATATAACAATTGACGATTTCTTAAATGTGATGTTCTAGCGTTAATCTGGATTTGTGATAATATTTCGCTATTATCCAGTAGACCGTTGAATATTTTATATAATAAAAGTTTCTCAAGAAGTAATCTACGACTTCCAAGGGACATTAAATTAAATTCAGCAAGTAGATTGTTGTACGAAATTTTTTATAATATAATCGATTAAATATGAATATTGTTATAAAAATAAAATGTAATAATTAAGCACCATTGATTATTAACTATAAAATAAAATCTTAGAAGATGACTATAAAATTATACTTATAAATAAAATATTTTATTTAAAATTAGCATATCCTTAATTAAGGCCTTCTGAGTGGCATAAATGAAACTGTATAATCTGCAGGGAATCTTTATCATAACCTATCATTTCCACGAAATTTGAAATAATAAAAGATGGAAGTGTCTCAATTTATGAGGAAATATAATTTCTGAGTATCCAAGGAAAAGTACAGTTGCATCCTTTCCGTTACTCACAGAGTATGATTGTTTGTCAAAACACCTCAACAGAATTGGAATTTTTTCTTCATCACTTTGTTTATTGTGCAGTCTTCGTGAAGAAATGAATCAATCATCTTCAGCGATGTCCAGCTCTTTCCTGTTCACCCACTGTGTGTGAGGAATATAGCGGAGCGAGAACTCAGCATTGGCCTGAAGATGATTCTCATAGAAGAGTCAATATAATTGCCATCAATAGAAGAACCCAGAAAGCGATGGTCTTAGACCCTACGATTTGCTTTGAACGAGACACGAATCAAGCACTGCAGATAAATGATGACAAGCGAGCTAAATATGTACCTTGTCTTCCATACCTCAGTGAAAAATATGGCATTTCGCTTTACAACTGGGATGTTGCAGGCTTACTATTTGGAGCGAGGGGTTGTTTACCAAAATTTACATGTAATATCCTTAAATCCTTTAAAATTCCCTTTCATGAGGTTCAGAAGATTGTAATGGAAATTCTGAAGGCCTGTCTTCAAATTCTACACTATCATCTATATGTCAACATATAAATTTTTGTTTTAATATACAAATCGAATTATTATTTTGCTCGTTTCATTTCCCTTTACCTTTTATGTTTGTTAATTCCGAATCCCAGTGGTCAACCTCACTTGAGGACTGATGATTTGAAATAAATGTTAGTAGTTGGAAAAATAAAAGCAAGGCAATTTAAAGAATGAAAAACGAAACATTGGCTGTTTCGAATATGTGAAAGAGGATTAGACAGCTAGTAATAAACTAACTTTCGATATGTTAAAATAAAATAGATGGGAGTTACAGTACATGTTAATCAAGACATCTGTCAAACGTCCTTTATATCATAGCCCGTCACAACCCTAGTTTAAAATTAAAACTTCTCAATTCTTTGTTTTGGTGCCAGATTACGAGATATCCAAAATAATGTATAAAAAATATGCACGAGAAAACTCAATTGGCATGCCGTCCTACACGCTTCCAAAGGAAGACAGATATGTAAGAAGTAATGAAAGTGAGGCTGCAACTCCAGATAAAATTCGAGGTTTTCTATTTTCCTTTTTCTTTCCTCGTTTCACACGCTGAACCATTCTTCCGCCACGTAAGTACAGTACAATCCATTATGCAAACTTGACCTGAACTGCGGGTAGCCTAAATGAAGTGCGCCTGACGCCGCCATTAAGCTCCTCTTATAATTGCCCCCAGTATTAAATTTTAAATCGCTCATCCTTTCCTCAAGCTCTCCCTCATCTTCCAGAACAGTTGTCCGATATGGCTACTCAGATATGATTCTGCTGTATTTTCGCAACATTGAAGATTAATGCACTTATTTCTGTTGTCTGCTTTCCCTATGCGATGACCTCTGTTCGAACCCTCCAGTTCCTCAGTTAATGTAACGTAATACTAATATGCGTTACAAGAGCGGTATGTTGAAGTTTTCATGTTCGAGGAAAAGATTGAAAAAGCGAAACGTAGTTGAGCTTTTTTAATTTCCGAGAACATGAAAACAAACATACCGCTCGTGTATCGTACATTATTTTGTGCGAAGATCGTTTATTACATACCTGAAAGAGGAATTTCTAATTAGTTGCAATGAAATCTCCATCTTGGTTTCTGTTCAATGACGGCAAATTTGCAAAACAAAAATATCTATCTTCAACATTGTTGCTTTAAAATGTTTTCTGTGTTTACTGTACTCCAGCAGGCCGTGATATACGTCTGTCTTATTTTTCTCCCAGTCTATGGAATCTTGTTGATTTTTTCACGGCTTCCTTAATGTTACTTGCATCACGAATGCAGTAACTTTAGTGGAGTTGTAGAGTTTACTTAATTTTTGCAAATATTTAAAAACAGTAATTAACAGTGCAATTTAGGTGAAATTGCAGTGGCAAGTTTCCAATTTATAATTATTACTATATTGAACGTCTCTAAAAATAATATGTTAAAAGCCTAAAGCAGTAAAATCAATATGTCACTTAAGCGGTAAGAAGAGGGAAATTGTTATGTGTGTTAGGTTGGGAATACTGGATGTGGAATTTTAGACTTACCGCGGATTGGTTTTGTGCGGAAAGCAAGCAAATACGCACGATCTCGCACAAAAGTCTTTTCACGAAAGACAGTCTTGCAATCTAAGTTATTTTAGTTCAAATATGACGTTGAAAGACGGGAGGTTTTATCATCGTATTTATGAACAAAAGAAGTTAAAATGGTTTTCAATTCAATGTTCAACCACTATATTCTTATGCATTATGTTAAACCAAAACCCATAAGTAAGTGGTATACATATTGTGGTTAGACATTTCATTTGAACTATAAATCATTGCGCGTTCTACCTTTGAGGAGAAATACAAAAAAATATATATTACTGATATTGCTGCTGCTGCTACTACCACCTTACTTACTTACTTACTTAGTTACTTACTTATGGCTTTTAAGGAACCCGCAGGTTCATTGCCGCCCTCACATAAGCCCGCCATCTGTCCCTATCCTGAGCAAGATTAATCCAGTCTCTACAATCATATCCCACCTCCCTCAAATCCATTTTAATATTATCCTTCCATCTACGTCTCGGCCTCCCTAAAGGTCTTTTTCCCTCCGGCCTCCCATCTAACACTCTATATGCATTTCTGGATTCGCCCATACGTGCTACATGCCCTGCCCATCTCAAACGTCTGGATTTAATGTTCCTAATTATGTCAGGTGAAGAATACAATGCGTGCAGTTCTGTGTTGTGTAACTTTTTCCATTCTTCTGTAACTTCATCCCTCTCAACCCCAAATATTTTCCTAAGCACCTTATTCTCAAACATCTTTAACCTCTGTTTCTCTCTTCAAGTGAGAGTCCAAGTTTCACAACCATACAGAAGAACCGGTAATATAACTGTTTTATAAATTCTAACTTTTAGATTTTTTGACAGCAACTACTACCACCACCAGCACTACTCTTAGTAATAAAGCCTATTTCAACTTTCTTTCAAATTAAACTTTTCACTGTAGTCTACATTTATTATCTCATGAAAATTAAGAAAGGAAATCCTGTTGCCAAATTTCGCAAACGATTCACAAAACCAGCTGAATCATTTTGCAGGTCGTTTATTTTCACTTTTCGGAGAAGGTTTGATATACGTGTACATTCGACGGAAATTACTGGCATAACGAGCGAGTTACAGATTTAAGAAACCGGGATATATTCGCATCCCGAGAAAATATTACGGACACTGGTACAAAGCATCAGAAAACTGGGCGTCTGGCCACCTTGGTTATAGATGAAATGATGGGAGGTGTGGAAGTATTCATGGATTAAAACATTATGATAACGGGAGTACCCCGAAAAACATCTGCAACACCTGTTTTGTCCGGCACAAAAATTCCACCATATCAAGGCGGGAATCGAACCCGGTCGTGTGTATGGAAGACCAAGGCACTAGCACCGAGTGGCAGAGCCTATTTAATACACGAGATGTGGCAACAGTGGCTGAGGCCGGCATGGCAGCGGTAACCACGAGCAACGCTACATAATGCCGTTTAATTCAGATCGTTTGTTGGGCAATTTGCTGTCCTGCCCCTGCCGAGTGTCCCTTGCGGTCGACCTCGCTCCCCGCGGACGATCCTGATTTCTAAGCTGCGGTGAATCTCCAGTCGTGGCTAATTTCAGCCCACGTCACCATTTCTGAAGTAAACAAGCACACTTTTCTCTTGGCTGTACTCGCCGTTGGAATCTGTGGCTCTTTATTGAGAAATATAAAAGTGCTCCATTGTGGCGAGCGGGTTCAATTCCCGGCCAAGTCCTAAAGAAATTTGAGACGTGCAAGATAAATGTTGTGAAGGATTCTTCTCGCCTACTCCCGTTCCCGTATATTGCTGCACCAACAAACTCCGCCTTCCCTTGCATTATACAGGTGAATCGTAAGTCATGTCATTAATCTCAGGGGGTTATTCTTTGAGATATTTCAAATAAAAATGTTTAATACAATTTCGCTCGTTTTTCCTTCCTTTTCGAGATAAAATTGTTTTGTGTAAAACATTTCATAGCGTGCTTTAGGAAAGCCATTGATTGAATTCTCAATATACTCAATGAATTTAAGGGTACATTGATGTGAAACTTGAAATTTCTAAACTATTATATGTAGATCTCTGAAATTTTGTACAGTTGTCGTACTGTATACAAATAGTCTGTGTACACAGTTTCATCTCATTTGATGCAGAAATGTATGAATTATTAATAAAACGTCTGGATTTAATGTTCCTAATTATATCAGGTGAAGAATACAATGCGTGCAGTTCTGTGTTGTGTAACTTTCTCCATTCTCTTGTAATTTCATTCCTCTTAGCCCCAAATATTTTCCTAAGCACCTTATTCTCAAACACCCTTAACCTATGTTCCTCTCTCAAAGTGAGAGTCCAAGTTTCACAACCATACAGAACAACCGGTAATATAACTGTTTTGTAAATTCTAACTTTCAGTTTTTTTGACAGCAAACTGGAAGATAAAAGCTTCTCAACCGAATAATAACAGGCATTTCCCATATTTATTCTGCGTTTAATTTCCTCCCGAGTATCATTTATATTTGTTACTATTGCTCCAAGATATTTGAATTTTTCCACCTGTTCGAAGGATAAATCTCCAATTTTTATATTTCCATTTCGTACAATATTCCCGTCTCGAGACATAATCATATACTTTATCTTTTCGGGATTTACTTCCAAACCTATATCTTTACTTGCTTCCAGTAAAATTCCACTGTTTTCCCTAATCGTTTGTGGATATTCTCCTAACATATTCACGTCATCCGCATAGACAAGCAGCTGATGTAACCCGTTCAATTCCAAGCCCTCTCTGTTATCCTGGACTTTCCTAATGGCATAATTTCTATTAAGAAAACAATTGTGACACTAATTCCATCATCAATGAACAAACAGTCGCAAAGAAGATCGTCTGTCGATTCTTGAAATGAAGTGTCATTGCGTTCTTTTGTTTTACATAAAGATTCGTTAACATTTTATTAAAAGTTACTATACAGGGTGTAACAACTTTAATGTTTAGAATTTCTGGAACATGTTCCCTGACACATTCTACGTTGATTAAACCTAACATACCTATATCCGAAATTGAGAGGTTATGGAGATAACAGAGCTGGAAAAAATAGAACTTCTTGCAGCTCCAAGCATTATACCGTTTATACAAGGCCTATTTTATGGCATTACTAAGTAGAGATACATAAGAAACATTTGAAAAGCAGTGAATGAAGGAAATTTTACTTTTAAGAGAAATTAAATTAAAATTGTTTAGGTTGCTAAGGAAACGAAACAGACAACAGTTTAAAATAACAGTTTTGGGAAAAATAAACCGTATTGTGACTAGTCTTTTTATTGAGTTTTGACCATTAAAACATGCCTTTTGTGTACATACATCAGGAATACGCCGACATAGTTTATGTTATGGACTGTGTGATGGCAATGCAACAGCAGCTGTTTTGGCATATCAAGCACGGTTCCCAAATCGTAGGATTCCTAGTGCACAGGTATTTTCACGTGCCTATTGGCAAATTTCAAGAAGTACAGTGTTTGGAATCTTAAGGACATTTTTTTCAACTTTGCACTGCTTCTTTCATACTCACAAGTAGTTGATATTAAAATGTAATATGGTACTAATAAAAATAATCACATAGACATGTCACTTTCGGAAATTGGTGTTACTTCTTTCAGTATTCAGCGATAAAATTAAACTCAAAACTTTAACTTTGGTGTACAAATACTCCAAACCTATAGAACTTTGGATATAGGTATGTTATGTTTAATCGACGTAGAACGTGTCAGGGAACATGTTCCAGAAATTCTAAACATTAAAGTTGTTACACCCTGTATTTTATGAGCGTCATTCCCTGATAAGTTGACTGAGATGTACCTACGGTTTTACAGAGTGAATTGATTAATAGATGACAGGGTTCTCCCCAAAGGCTTATTAGTACTGCAGTGCCCAGAGAACAAGTTTGTCTCGCAGCGTTATTGTTCCTGGAACTTGTCCCGCAGTCTGCCACTAACAAGACCCCAGGGAGACGTGATCAGAGAGACATTCACCTAGGGACCGCAGGGCTTCGCATTCCAGCTCCATTAGTTCTTTCGATAACCACTTTCATGTCTCAATGCTTGGCCATTCTTCAGCGTGGTTGCTCGCCTGACCATTACAAGTTCTGCCAACTTCATTGTATGGGTTTCACGCCACGAGCGTCGGTTTAATGTCTCCCATTTGAGTGGCGAGGGGATATTTTAATTGTGCAATCGAGTGGCCCCTCGCACGTGAGGTCTGTAGTCCAGTCTTCATACTTCGAACCCTAAGGGTGCAACTTAGCCATTTCCCCCACCGTTCTCATCAGAAGTAATTGTTAATTACTATAATTTGGTTTAAGAGATCACATCTGGGCCTGTTTCTCAAAACTCATGGACTAGTAATACTAGTCTGCATAGTAGTAATATTAGTTTACTAGCCGTACCCGTGCGCTCCGCTGCACCTGTTAGAAATAAATATAAAGTAATTACATAATTAAAATAGGACGTTTGATCCAGGGAACAACTTTTACAACAGCGCAAGATAATCTGCTTCGCTCATTACCCCATTTTTTTTGCATTGCATTTATTGCATATGTATTTTATGTATATTAGCTCGATTCAATTGAGCATAGTTAAAATTTGAATTATAAAATAATGGATTGCTAAGCTAACGTACTATTACTGCATACTAAATCAATACACTCTCGTTGTTCGTTAATTCTCTGAGATTAAAATGAGTGTGCATAAGTATTATTTTAAGAAATACAGAAAACGAATGTACAAAATAGCCTATCAAATTTTCTGTGCATAAGAAGCTATTTTAATCTTACCTGTCCTCGATTTAGTCAGACGTTACTGTAATAACATTATAGCATTATGTCCATCTAGAGAAACTACACTTTCCAATGGTGAAATAATAATTAATTATACAAATCGGTTAATTTAGCTTCCGATATTACTTCATACAAACACAGAAACATTCTCTGCAGGCTATGTTTAATAGCTTTCGATTATTGATGTCCAAGGCCCCTGTTTCGATTGTTGTTGTCCAAGGCCCCTTATAGACGAAGTCATTTGTTCTTAATTCATTGCACCGTCTTAAATGGCGTTATTTTAATTTTAAAACTCATTTATCTCATTAAATATCAGTCCTATCAAAATTTTGTAAGGAATAAAACTTATCGGAAATCATTTTCAAAGAAACTTTTGTTATGTAACATTTTTCACAAAAATCAATAATAAGCGAGATATTTCGATTTATTTAATTCAGGCCCCCTTATAACCCGCTTTTAAATAAAGTATTTTGAATGCCATATAGCCTAAAATCTAAGTTACAACGAACTTAATTTATATTCCAATTTTCATATAAATCGGTTCAGCCATTATCGCGTGAAAAGGTAACAAACATACAGAGAGACATACAAACAAAAATTTCAAAAATGCGATTTTCGGTTTCAGGGTGGTTAATTATATATGTTAGGACCAATTATTTTTGGAAAATCGAAAATTACCAGAAAAATTTCGGCTACAGATTTATTATTAGTATAGATTTTACAAGTCTGTGTTTCTAGAAACTACAAGGGTAAAGTAGTATGTAACTTTTTCCATTCTCCTGTGTTCGCAGTTGAGGATAAGATTGAAGCAACGATTAAAAGTACATTATGCAACGAGCCTATAATGGTAGTAATTAAGACGCGAGTATGTTTATGAAACGAGCGAAAGCGAGTTTCATACTTTTCATACGAGCGTCTTAATTACCATTATATTCAAGTTTCATACGACTTTTTATGCTCGACCATATTGATTTTTTCCGGCAATTGGTGAAATGAATTTGCGGGAATGTGCTTTGTCAAAGGCTGGAAGATGACGGTGAATTGATGTTAATTTGTGTGTTGGTTTTTTCGACTGAGTTTAATATTGTCTAATCCCGCGCTAGCTGTCTTTCGATTCCATATCCGAGAATAATCGATACTTGCGCTTTCATATTGCTACAATGATATTTTGGTGGAACATCTGAATTATAATGAATAGGTGTACTTTAATGAGGTCCATTAAAGGGCTGCTACCAGGTGTATAATTACTACATTTCGGCATGGTCGAGCATAAAATAATATTATACTTGTGATCTCGCTGATTTATCGATCGAGAATTCGATTAATTTCCCATTCTAGCAACACATGATGCTGGATTCTCGTCCGATATCTTCGGAAATATAAAAAGAATACGTCTTCATATACTGGCATTAAAATCAAGGGAACATTATCTTTTCTACAAGGGTGGAAAAGAAAACACTTGTATGAAAAATCTCTTCTTGGTGACAAATAATAATTTGTTTGCTCGTCAAAAAAGAACAGGAGCTGTTATAATATTAGCCTATTAGAATTATAATCCTATTCGAGCTTCAAAATCCTGTTTCCTACAAATTCTCGGTTGTATGCATTCCGATCTTTCCTGAATTCCAATACGACTCTTAATGCCATTTTGCATGGACAGATTACATTTTCTGCTGTGGTCGTGTTGAAAAATAGATATAAAGGCAAATCTAATTTTGAGGTTGATTATATTCAGAAGCGAAAACTGAAATTTAATATCGCTGTAAATTTATTAAGGATGTTTAATTTACTACATTATGAAAATGTTTAATGAGTAAATCATATAAAACATTTTCAGGGTCCACCAAAATTAAATATGAGCTTCAAGAGGTCTGAGACTCTGAAAAAATTGCGAACCACTGGTGTAGACAATCATTAGGACTTTGACACAGATAGAGAAGAGAAATTTACTGAACTGAAGGTGGTTTGCACTGATAGTGACTGTAAACTTTGTTCTGGACTACCTACCATAGTAGTAAATAAATTACTTCCTAACTACTTACTGGCTTTTAAGGAACCCGGAGGTTCATTGCCGCTCTCACATAAGCCCGCCATTGGTCCCTATCCTGAGCAAGATTAATCCACTCTCTATCATCATATCTCACCTCCCTCAAATCCATTTTAATATTATCTTCCCATCTATGTCTCGGCCTCCCTAAAGGTCTTTTTCCCTCCGGCTTCCCAACTAACACTCTATATGTATTTCTGGATTCGCCCATACGTGCTACATGCCCTGCCCATCTCAAACGTCTGGATTTGATGTTCCTAATTATGTCAGGTGAAGAATACAATGCGTGCTGTTCTGTGTTGTGTAACTTTCTTCATTCTCCTGTAACTTCATCCCTCTTAGCCCCAAATATTTTCCTAAGCACCTTATTCTCAAATACCCTTAACTTATGTTCCTCGCTCAGAGTGAGAGTCCAAGTTTCACAACCATAAAGAACAACCGGTAATATAACTGTTTTATAAATTCTAACTTTCAGATTTTTTGACAGTAGACTGGATGATAAAAGCTTCTCAACCGAATAATAACAGGCATTTTCCATATTTATTCTGTGTTTAATTTCCTCCCGAGTATCATTTATATTTGTTACTGTTGCTCCAAGATATTTGAACTTCTCCACCTCTTCAAAAGATAAATTTCCAATTTTTAAATTCCCATTTCGTACAATATTCTCGTCACGAGACATAATCATATACTTTGTCTTTTCGGAATTTACTTCCAAACCTATCTCTTTACTTGCTTCCAGTAAAATTCCCGTGTTTTCCCTAATCGTTTGTGGATTTTCTCCTTACATATTCACGTCATCCGCATAGACAAGCAGCTGATGTAACCCGTTCAATTCCAAACCCTGTCTGTTATCCTGAACTTTCCTAATGGCATACTCTAGAGAAAAGTTAAAAAGTGAAGGTGATAGTGCATCTCCTTGCTTTAGCCCGCAGTGAATTGGAAAGGCATCTGACAGAAACTGATCTATACGAACTCTGCTGTACGTTTCACTGAGACACATTTTAATTAATCGAACTAGTTTCTTGGGAATACCAAATTGAATAAGAATTTCGTATAAAACTTCTCTCTTAATCGAGTCATATGCCTTTTTGAAATCTATGAATAACTGATGCACTGTACCCTTATACTCCCATTTTTTCTCCATTATCTGTCGAATACAAAATATCTGATCAATAGTCGATCTATTACGCCTAAAACCACACTGATGATCCCCAATAATTTCATCTACATATGGAGTTAATCTTCTCAAAAGAATATTGGACAAAATGTTGTACGACGTCAACAAATGTGATATTCCTGGAAAGTCACTACAGTTAGTCTTGTCCCCCTTCTTAAAGATAGGTAGGATCATGGACTCCTTAGTAGTAAATAAATAAATAAATAAATAAATAAATAAATAAATAAGTAAATAAATATCTCACACGAATGCATTATGAGCAAACGTAACTGAACTCTCTGTTAGAATACATCGATCTGTGTCATTTATATTGCCATCCGTGCACGTCACGGTTGTGAAGAAAACAGCAATTTTATTCTCTTAGAAGATATTGTGTACAAATAAAGAGCAAAGGTCAAAGATTCTTCGTCTCACAGTCCTCAGTCCTATGCCGATACGCACAATAACGACAAGAAACAGAAAATGTGTCGCATGAAAATGGAAACCATGTAATGCATGTAATTGCGGGGAAAAAATCTTGAGGTTAATAACATGACAGGATCCAGTAGGCCGCGATCAGCGCTCTGTTGGAAATATCGCGCATAAAATTATGTAAATTGTATTAGAGATGACAGGAGAAATCAATATCGTACAGCAAAGGTTTAATGGATTTTTTTTACAGTCTTGGTAGAAAGAATTTCACTAATTTGCTTCATTTTTTATTACGAGCGTGAAGTATATAAATAAAAATGCGCAATAAACTTACAATGACGGCCTTCGGCGTGGTACCGCTGCCCCCACCCCACATGTCCGATTCAGTCAAATCAGAGCTCTTCCCTCGAGCGCCGTATTTCAGCGACGGAGCGACGAAAAAGCGTCAGCTTCAGTTAAATTGAGTCCTTGGGCGCACTCACAAACACAATTTCCAGCAAAAAGATTGTAATTAAAAAGAAGATCGCACGAAGATTACTCAGGGAACTACGAACGGTGGCCATGGATTACACTGAATTTTAATTTCAAATCCCCCCACAGAAGAAAGAAGACAGTCACAGAAAAATGAAGACTCATTTGCGCTCTTTCTGAGGACTGGCAATCTGAAATATAGCTGTAAGATTGTTCCCCGAACGTCTTTTGAAATTAAAATGTTCGCAGTTCTTTGATTGTGAAGATTATTATTATTATTATTATTATTATTATTATTATTATTATCATCATCATCATCATCATCATCATAGTATTAAGTGAAGTCAGTGGCGACTCCTGCGTATTTCTTAAGAGGAGGAAAGAAGTTAACAACACGAAAGGACACCTTCTTGAATGAAACATGCTACAAATTAGCCAACATGCATACATGTAAGAGCAGGTAGTGTTGGGGTTGGCCTTCCCTTCTGTATAGCAATAATCTGTTCCTGTAAACTGAGTTTCCTAAATTGTCCAAAATATATTATGTTTTCAGTTCCATTCATTGTTGAATAATTGCACAAATTAACAATTACAAGGAAATTCACAACCTCGCAGCATTTTTCACGCACACTACAGCATCACACGTGTTGGAAGAGACTAGCTACTAACTCGTAACCGGAACCGTTTTACGGAAGTGGAAATGGGAAATAATCTGTTAGGAAAGCGAGAAAACTGCACCCACCAACCCACCCACCCACCCACGTGGTCTGTGTTGCCACATATACATTTTACAAGTTCAGTATCACATGCTTTTGAAGAATGTCAGTTCTTGTAAAGTCATACTACCATTATTGTTCAAAGCTGCCGGTGGCCAATTAATTTTTTATATTAAAAATAATGTAGTTTGGAGTACTTTCAATTTCAAATATATTTGTACAAAACTGAAAACTTGGCTGTTCTCCTGTCTAGTACACAATGAATGGAAGTGAATTTCAGGGGCCAAATAAATCTGCGATAGTAATGTAGAACTACTTCCTCTTTGTTTTATATAAATCTAATTTCAAATTTCAGATATCCTCGAAAGTTTCAAACCATGAATAGTAGCCTATATAAAGTACAATAAATAGTATACTTTGATTTATAATTTTTAAAAAAGTTTACATGGTGTCTTTCATAGCGTTGCGTTAAAACTGTTTTTGTTGTGTCTCCTCCTAGATGTGTTATAGTCTGGTTGAATGCAGCATCGTTAGATGGCAGCGGTAGCGAGCTTGCTGCACGACCAGTCGGTTTCTATTTCCCGCCCATGACTGATTCAGAGGAGGATCTCCTCCCTCTCCGTTCATTTACTTGCTTTAAAACTCTGCTTCTTTCTCTGGCCGCTAGCGCGCTGTTGTCTATGTGTGTTAACTGCAGTAAGGGAGGAAAGGATTGCCTTTCCTCCACACAAACAATCTTGTATCTTTCTCACAGTTTTCTAGCAGCACATGAGTGCGTGTCGTTTAAAACTCGACCAACCGAGGTTTTCTTATAGCTGTGAACTTAAAAATTATCGAATCTTCCTCGAATTTCAAGGCACATATTTCACTTCGTATTTACTTTCAAAAGAAGAAAAATGTGAGGAGGACGTTCCTCCCTTCCCTCCCCAAGAAACCGCCACTGAGTGAAGTATTATTCTCGAACTCTTTGCTCATTGCCACATTCAATTAAATTGGCCAGATTTGAACTAATGACTCCAATATGGATGGCTAAGAAACAAAGAGGGCGGCGGAAAATAGGAAAGATTGGAGAAATCTGGGTTTGCAGTAAAAATCTTCCCTTGGGCAGAACAGTAAATGAATAAATTAATGTTTATATTTTTATTTTATTTTGCATTTTTATGAACAGAAAAAAGTTGCACGTCTATTTTTAACTTATTCTTTAATTTTCAATTTGACAATTTCCTCTTACAGAATTATCCATGTATAATGTGAAAATATTCCCTGAAAATGTTATTCAATTATCTCTGTTAATGTCTGAGATATTACGTATTAAATGTTGAAAAACGTAATATAAACAAACTCCGGATATTCAGTGGAGAAGTTTGTGAAAATATATTTAAAAATGTCGTAATATCAATTATTTTTCTCCTGACGACCTTGAAATTTCGCTCAATTGAAGTCAATACTATGAAGTATTTTAGGCCAAAAAAAATGTTAATTTTGACACATATTTCGTCATTCCTGTACGTCCTTGCCCTTAAGGGGCAGAACTCGCTGTGTTCTCACTAATTCGAAATGTAAGCAGTCTGGGTACTAAGAAATGATTAGCTGTAACCAACACTGTCACCCATTAATGATTTCTTTTACGTGTCGATCGATGCAGGTGAAAGGGCAACGTAAAGTCACCACAAATCAATTTTCTGCAAAACTAAACTCGATATGAAAACAACTTCCGTTTCCAAGACGACAGTTTAACAACTTAAGATGTATAACAATTATTATTAGATTAAGACCCAATTATACGAACACGGAATAATATAATCATGTTAAAATTAATTCCATGGTTACTAAGAAATGTGTGTAGCCTACGAACTCAGCGTACGGCGTTATCCGTTATTCCATGTTTCCAGTCACTGTTAAATTGTTATCTAGACAATAGATTATAAAATGGCAGCAGCGTTAGACGTAAATCTTCCTGATAGTGCGTGTATTTTAAGAACGCGGAAAATAAATAAAGAAAGGAAGAAAGTAAGTAAGTAAGGTTAGACCTGACGTATTAAATTGACTGTGATGAAGAATTTCTGGCAAACATTTTCGTGGGATCAGGTAAAAAAGTTAATTTTTTTTCTTCCCCATTTTATTAATGTGAGAACAAGTGTTTATACAAATTTTGGCCACTCGAGCGCAATTAAGAGGGCCATAAAATATGTTTCTCTGGGCCGTTTACAGAAAGAAAACACAATTTCACGGAAATATTTATTCGTACAGATACAGCAATTGTTGAGCTATTTTCCAACATATTCCTCGCAGGAATTAAGACATTTGTCATACCGTGGGATCAACTTTTGTATCCTTGTGTCGTAGAAGTCTGGGTTCGGAACTAGTGTGTGACAGCCGTCTGCACTTCCCCGTTCATCCCATGAGGCAATTCTCACTTTCAGGATATTTTATAATGTTTGTTTTCCTTAAGGAACTCAACCTCAAAGTACTCCAATATTACCTGAACTTGACTCCATGACCTTTGAACTTGCTTCCTATCTTTTTTTTTCGTCGCATTATCAGTGCAAAGTCTGCATTAAGGTCTTTCTCGCTGGTTAATGAAATCTCGCGTCTCCCACCTCACAGGTATTCAGTCCGTGATTAAATTTCCCCGACAGCGGGTAAAAATTCCCCACCCCCTGCCAGCCTTCATCCCACGGGAAGTTTTCATGGGATTGAAAAGCTCAACACTGCTATATTAAAATCTTCTCCCTTGTTTATCTTAATAAACATCTGTTATCGTGATATTCGCCTTAATAGAGTTACTTCTGCCATCTACCGCACAGGAACAACACTGACGATCACCATATTACTTCAAGGTCTGGGACCCCTCTATCTATCTATCTATCTATCTATCTATCTATCTATCTATCTATCTATCTATCTATCTATCTATCTATCTATCTATCTATCTATCTATCTATCTATCTATCTATCTATCTATCTATCTATCTATCTATCTATCTATCTATCTATCTATCTATCTATCTATCCATCTATCCATCCATCCATCCATCCATCCATCCATCCATCCATCCATCCATCCATCCATCTATCTATCTATCTATCTATCTATCTATCTATCTATCTATCTATCTATCTATCTATCTATCTATCTATCTATCTATCTATGTTCGTTTTTATATTTTATTTTTTTATTGTAAAGTACACAGGCTAGATGTCTATCAAAGCATCTTACTTCTGGCTTTTAGAGGACACGCAGGTTCATTGCCGCCCTCACATAAGCCTGCCATCTATCCCTATCCTGAGCAAGATCAATCCAGTCTTTATCATCATATCCCACCTCCCTCAAACCCATTTTAATATTATCCTAATTATTAGTTCATTTGTTCTTACCTGTTCTTATTACATAAAACAAATTTGTTTATTTTAGGGCACGTAACACACATTCGTGACGTCGCAGGGGAGGACCACGTGGGACTTGGAGCCGGATATGACGGCATTAATAGGTATGTAACACGCCTGCCATCACATCCGGTGGTAATTTAATGAACCAAGTTTGAAATCAGTCCAGCGGCAGCCATCCAAATCAAAACTTGGTGTGAAAGTGTGTTTTGTTGCTTGTGCATGGTGCATGTGTAGATTTTAGAGTTATGGAATAATTATTAACAGTGGTGAAGCTCTTAAGAGGCTTTTGAGGCTAAAGGCCCATTCACAATGAAAATTAAACATAACCGTAACATAAACACAGAAGTTTGCGCCCAGCTACCAAATGGGATCATTTCAATGATTCACATAAGCATTGACATAAACATTACCGTAAGACGTTAACATGAAAGTTTGCAAACTCCAAACTTTCATGCTTATGCTTACGTGATTTGCAAACAGAACACAATCGTGGAGCGCTGAAGTATACGACAGAATATGAGGAAATGGCGTCGTTGTTATGTTTCCATGGTTACCAAGTATGTTTGCTATTATGTTTATGCTCCCATCGTGAATGATGGTATGACTTCTTGATTTTACCGTAACGTGTATATTCTTAAGTTAACGCTTACGTTATGTTTAATTTTCATTGTGAATGAGCCTTAAGCGTACCAAAAAAATTTGAGTTATTATACCTACATAGTAACAGTACAAATTCCAATATTCCAGACCAATTTTCGATACCTCAATTATTTTATGTTTAATCAACTGTCCGAAGACACGTCTGAACTTCAAGTGATACCAACAAGGTATTACTTGTGAGGCTACTAGGCCAGGAGATAAAGGGTAGGGTGGCCAGTTCCTTCCCCCCTTCATTGCATACATCGCCGATTAGCTACATATTACACTAGTGAGACTTCAGATGCACACAAACAATTGTTCTTCCTCTGACACATATCGTCAAGTGAGATGTACTGCCTGGTAATAGATGTACATATCAGCCAGAACCTCAACTATTTAATTCCACATAAAGACTGTGCGGTGCAATGGAGGAGCTGGTGCCTGGCAGACCTGCAGGGATGTTACAGTAAAGAGGGCGCGGAATTCAGTCCCTTGCTCTCGCTGTCTGAAAAGAAACGTCTTTTAAGAACAGTCGCGTCGATTTGACGGTTTTGTCAAAATTTGCAGGCATCCACAGTGCAAACGCCGCCCTTTGCACCATAGTCTAATATATACAGTCGCGCAACTTCAACGCTTTTTTGCCAACATTCACGACACTAGCGCTCAAGCGGCAGGCAAGGCACTGGTCATAGGGGTGATACAGCCAGCACGTGCTTTAAAGGGATGCGAGATGTTATAATAACGTTTTAATCATGCGTCGGAATAAAGGCAATGTGTGCAATGACGAAAATTGCAGTAACAACAAGTTTAAATCTCCGAATTTGTCGTTCTTCAGATTCCCTAAAGACCAAGAGAAAATCATAACTCAGGAATAACCAATAATCCACGCTGTAGGTAGCCTACGTATTGTATTCTATAAAACATTTATTAGTTATCAGTTACCTATTTGTATGTCAGGAAGGAGAGTTTAAATAAAAACAAAGTAAATAACTGTTGCAATATATTATTGTTTTGCAGAGATCACGTGTAAATGTCTAACCATTCCGATTTTGGATAATATATCTACAGTTTTTGATGCAAGTAATTCCATAATTTTTGTATTCGTGTTTTTTTCTCTATATTTTTCAAAAGTTGAATATTATATTGCATTCAAGTAGGGATTATGGTGTTAATTTTTTCAAGAATTCATGGCGTATTATAATCCTTTTGCAAAATATTCACTTCTTGAATAAATCCAGATTGTGTCTATAAATTTCTGATGTGTTGGTGTAGATTCATGTGGCAGACGTATTAAGTTCTCAAGAAATAAAAGAGCCTTTTTAAATTTAATATAAAAAGCAATCTTTTCTGTAATAATTTGCATGACTGTTATTGGTGTTGATTTCACATTACCAGTGATTATTTGAGCCGTTCAGAGCAGAAGTGGTGTAAGTCAAAATCAGGTAATGAGGTTTAAAGTAAAAATTCTGTAAAATACAGCGCAAAGTAGCAATTAATATATCCTTCGTGCTATTCACTGACTACTAATAGTTTAAATAAACTGAATATTAACTGCCACTTTGCGCTGTATTTTACAGAATGTTTACTTTAACCCCTCATTACCCATTTTTGACTTACACCACTTCTGCTCTGAAAATAAAATTAGGCCTACATTTTCTGAGTTAATTGAAGTTACAATTTTTTCAACAAAGTTGTGCATTCATTTGTTCTCACCTACGTCATAATAACAGTAAGTGCATGTAAATTACGTATTATATAGGTAGGGTAAGTTAAAATTAAGCTTATGTGTGAAAACTGGAAATGTAATGTAAAATGCGGTAAACTTTCCATAAAAATTTAAATCATAATATCAGCACTATTAGCGACTCAAAATAATAATAATAATAAAAAAATTGAAAAATAATGAACTTCATAAATCAATGTCTGTCAAATTAAGGTTTAAATCTTCCCCTTTTTTATTTTTAAGTTTACCTCAGCGGCCGAGTTTACTCCAATTTGCGGTATGGAAAATAGTTAATTTGTCAGGAAATAGGGAGAGGAGTTCACCACGCGATGTACCCTACGAGATATGCCCTACAATTTTGACTCTTCTCACAGGAAATATAGAGTTCCAATGGTTCATAAATATATTTAGGAATGAATTGAATTAACCGTCCACGTACAAACAATTATATTATTTCAAACCATGATACGAGATCAGGGCCATGATTCAGTTGTAAGGAGCAGAAAGAATTACGTTTATTCCCAGCTTCTGAAACTTGTAGATTAACTGCGTGTGAAATTCTTCCAGGATTCTAAAGTAGAATTAATAAGAACCATATACACTTATTGTATAGCATAAACATATAAAATAAATTACGCAAAACCCGTTTTCTGATGTGTTATCATATGTCGTGTGCACACTTTTAACTTGCCTGCCGCTAGAGGGCTACTGTCGCGCCAGCTGTCAAATGTTGGCATATTTTATACGTATGAGTTGCGTGACTGTATCTATTAGACTGTGGTTTGCACTACAGATAGTTCGCACAGCACTATCCACTACACATAAATTTCAGCTTTCCTCCCACTGCACATTCCGCACAGACTGTTCGACTTTGTATTTTTCTTCGAATATCAACTCTTGTTCGCGATTCCGATTCTGTCCCATTTTGATGATGCCGCCTCACGGATGAATGAATCACACCGCCCGTTCTCCATGCCTCCATTAATTACCGCAGATGTGAAGAGAAATATTTTTGATAAGCTGTAATATTCAACGCATCGGAGAAGAACTAACTTAATATTAGTTAGTAACGTCTTATCTAATCCGCAAATTGCGGTTTAAAATTAATAAAAAAATGGTTCGATTTAAATTCACTTGTAATTAATAAAGATAAAACAATAGCTATCCCATTTTCTTTAAATAATAAAGGCAATAAACCAATTTCATCTATACTACAAATTAAAATGCATAATTCTGATTGTTCCGATATAAATTGCAATTGTTCAGTTATTAATGAAGTTAATGAGGTTAAATACTTAGGTATAATTATTGATAATCATTTAAAATGGAACAATCATAGTCATTATATTTGTAATAAATTACGTAAAACATTATGTTACTTTGTTATTCTAAGAAATATTTTGTCAATTAACTGTTTACGTGTAATTTATTTAGCATTATTTCAATATATATATATATATATATATATATATATATATATATATATATATGGTATTATAGGTTGGAGTGGAACTTATAAATCCAACCTTTATCCGTTAATTTTACTACAGAAAAAGTGTTAAAAATTTGTTTAAAAAAGCAGAAAGATTACCCAACTGAATTGTTGTTTAAACATTTCAAAGTTTTCAACATTAAACAAGTGTATTATTTTTTTATTAAAATATTTTGATGGAAATTTTAATAACTTTGAAAGATATGTACATACAGTAAATATAGAACTAAAAATATGAATTCTCTGCGTTTGTCTGAACCAAAATGTAAAACTAATGCAGCTTTTTATCATAGCATGAGTCAAGGTTCCAGGTTATTAAACAGATTTTATTCCAATAATATTTCAACCACGAATCCTCTCCAAATTAATAAAAAAAAATAAAAAAAAATTGTATTGTATTTATAGTTTGGGTTTAAACATATTAAAGACTATTTAATCTGTATTCACTCTCAATTTTAATTTTATTTTTGTCTGTATTGGAATCCCCTCCTGAGCACGAGTCTTACTCATTCAGCAGTGGGCTAGTTTATCTTTCATTGTATTTATTAACTTGTATTCATTTCAAAATTACTAGCAATAAAATAAATAAATATAAATTATTATTGATGAGAGCATAGCCCTAGTTTGCCTCTACTAACGCACTTTCTTTCGCGGAAGTTGAGTGGACCTCCAAGGTGAACTCCGTGTGAGTTATTTTGGTGGTGGTTGCATTTTATCAGTATCTGTTCCCCTCCAGAGAAAGTTGTGCGATAGCTTAGTGACTTTTTTTTCCTTCCAGAACACCTATCGGGCTAGAGGACGTGTCCCGCTACCCATACCTCCTGGCGGAGCTCGCGAGAACTAAAGGCTGGACAATGAGTCAACTGGAAAAGCTAGCAGGACGAAACTTCTTGAGAGTTTTCCGGAAGGTTGAAAAGGTACAGATGAAGTAACAACTGACAGAAGAATCTGTTAATATTTCTAGGCCAGCTGATTCTTTTATTAAGACGCACATATCATTAGGATTATGGCTATTTACTATTTTCTAACGACAAAAAGATTTCATGTTATAATTGAAACAAATTATATAACATGTGTAGTTAAATTACTCCTTAAGTAAAGGAAATAAGAGTACCATTGTTGTCAAAACATCTTGTTGCTATGTTATGGACGAACAGATGAACACACAGACTGGATGGGACTGCAGTCAATTTTGTATTTTTCTATTGAAGTGTATCTTCTTTGGTCTTTTATTGCTTCTGATAAAATTTTGTTTTAGTTGCAGTAGTGAAGAATGTACTATTGTCATTCCTTAATGACGATCATACTATTCTTACTCATTAACGATAATTGAAGGGTACAGGGAAAGAAGGAGCTTTGTCTACTTCAGCAAATTGTTTTGGAGAGCAATTTCAAGTCTGCCTTTAGCATATAATTTCCTTGTATTATGCCAAATCTAAAATTCGTCATAGCATTTGGACTGTTCAGATTTTCACAGTTTCATTCACAGGAATCCTACTCCACACTATGCTATGCCTAACTCATTTCTTAAAAGAAAAAAAGTGGACAAAGTTCGTTCTTTCCCTGTACCCTTCAATTCTTTCAGTTCTTTTGAAGAGGGACTACTTAGGTCGAAGGAAGCAGGTTGACTTACTCTGATTAGTGGCCAGACCTGGCCTGACATTAGCACTTATCTCTATAATGACAACAGAGCAACATGTTTCCCACAATTTCTGATTCTGTGTCCTTTGGGCAGGGCATAGTTGCGCCCCACGGTCAGATAAGATGCAGCAGATGAAAAAGGGTCCCTGTTTTGTGGGCATAGTTGCGCCCCGTTCCCATCAGGTAGAGAAAAATGCATGGCATAGTTGCGCCCCGATGAAATAGATAGAGAAAAAGACACTACGGGAACTCGAGCCTCGTAATCAACCAACCTTATTGATTTCTTATTCGATTTAATATTTATTAAAATGAACACCATGAAGTTGGCAGTGCTTTATTAACTGTTTTTCTACTGTTTATGCAGTGATTATCGATAGCCTACCGTTAAAATGAACACCGTGAAGTTGGCAGTACTTTATTAGCTGACATATTCAAATGAGGGAACCGTTGGAATATGGGCTTAGCAGTCTTGATATTTTATTAGTGATTTTCACACCATCTGCGGCGTATAGTGAGGTTAATTTAAAATGAATGTTAAGTTTAGTAAAAAGGGTAAAGAGTTAAAAATTCACAATGGTTCTAAGTTTCAATTTTCGAAACCCTGTACCGTAGGGTTAAGATATCGATGTACAAACAAAAAATGTAGTTCATTTATTGTGTGTGATCGATAAAAAAGTGATATTTTAAATAGCAAAATTGATCATATGCTAGGCCTACCTGATTTCAATGCAGCTATCACTGTAATATTTTTAAGTAATTTATTTATTTTATGACAATCACTTTCGTGTGTACTATGCTCATCGGGGCGCAACTATGCCATGTCCCTTCTGCTACCTGATTTCTTCGGGGCGCAACTATGCCATGTCCCTTCTGCTACCTGATTTCTTCGGGGCGCAACTATGCCATGTCCCTTCTGCTACCTGATTTCTTCGGGGCGCAACTATGCCATGTCCCTTCTGCTACCTGATTTCTTCGGGGCGCAACTATGCCATGTCCCTTCTGCTACCTGATTTCTTCGGGGCGCAACTATGCCATGTCCATTCTGCTACCTGATTTTTTCGGGGCGCAATTATGCCATGTCCATTCTGCTACCTGATTTCTTCGGGGCGCAACTATGCCATGTCCCTTCTGCTACCTGATTTCTTCGGGGCGCAACTATGCCATGTCCCTTCTGCTACCTGATTTCTTCGGGGCGCAACTATGCCATGTCCATTCTGCTACCTGATTTCTTCGGGGCGCAACTATGCCATGTCCATTCTGCTACCTGATTTCTTCGGGGCGCAACTATGCCATGTCCCTTCTGCTACCTGATTTCTTCGGGGCGCAACTATGCCATGTCCCTTCTGCTACCTGATTTCTTCGGGGCGCAACTATGCCATGTCCATTCTGCTACCTGATTTCTTCGGGGCGCAACTATGCCATGTCCCTTCTGCTACCTGATTTCTTCGGGGCGCAACTATGCCATGTTCCTTCTGCTACCTGATTTCTTCGGGGCGCAACTATGCCATGTCCATTCTGCTACCTGATTTCTTCGGGGCGCAACTATGCCATGTCCATTCTGCTACCTGATTTCTTCGGGCGCAACTATGCCATGTCCCTTCTGCTACCTGATTTCTTCGGGCGCAACTATGCCATGTCCATTCTGCTACCTGATTTCTTCGGGGCGCAACTATGCCATGTCCATTCTGCTATCTGATTTCTTCGGGGGCAACTATGCCATGTCCATTCTGCTACCTGATTTCTTCGGGGCGCAACTATGCCATGTCCCTTCTGCTACCTGATTTCTTCGGGGCGCAACTATGCCATGTCCATTCTGCTACCTGATTTTTCGGGGCGCAATTATGCCATGTCCATTCTGCTACCTGATTTCTTCGGGGCGCAACTATGCCATGTCCCTTCTGCTACCTGATTTCTTCGGGGCGCAACTATGCCATGTCCCTTCTGCTACCTGATTTCTTCGGGGCGCAACTATGCCATGTCCCTTCTGCTACCAGATTTCTTCGGGGCGCAACTATGCCATGTCCATTCTGCTACCTGATTTCTTCAGGGCGCAACTATGCCATGTCCCTTCTGCTACCTGATTTCTTCGGGGCGCAACTATGCCATGTCCCTTCTGCTACCAGATTTCTTCGGGGCGCAACTATGCCATGTCCATTCTGCTACCTGATTTCTTCAGGGCGCAACTATGCCATGTCCATTCTGCTACCTGATTTCTTCGGGGCGCAATTATGCCATACCGTGCCCTTTTAGTGTCTTTCGTTCCACACTGTTCTGTTCTTGTTTTAAGGTTGTCAACGGTTCTCGAAACAAAGGCATGTTTGCAGGCAATAAAAGGAAATGATCTGAATTGAATATCGCCGTGCACTTGTGTCTTTCAAGACCTGGGTTTAAAAAATTGTATATTTAGGCTCATAAAATAAGGTTATAAAATGATAAAAGAGGCACTTGAAATGCTATAATAGGGCTTCAATTTTATTTATTTGTAAGAAACAAAAGTTGTGGCATCAAAAAGGTTACAACACTCACTCATCATAATTTTCTCTGCAGTACATAACAATAGGCCTAATCTTTTCCAAGTTGTCCATGCTCAAGCTATATTTTATCAGTCAATATCATTTCATGTTCTATATCTTTATGTAGCTGAAAATATATAGCTCAACAGAAAAGTCGTCCAATATGACGGCATTTAAAACCACTGAGGGGTAAACTCAATGGCAAAGCTTCTTTTTGAGTACTTAAGTTGGAGATAATTATTTAAATTGTTAATGTAAAAGTAATCTTCATAAATGAAAACAAAATGCATAAAGTCACATATAATATTTATTAAGAAAACTAGGTGAAGTTAATATTCATTAAGGAAATTAGGTGAAGTTCATTAAGGAAACTAGGTGAACATAATATTTTATACAATTCAGTGTGGCGGTACATACCTGTTTGTTGCAGAGCTGGCAAAAAATTATTTTCCCTGCGAATTCCAGGAGCCATTATCGTACAAGCGAACTCTTTGATAAGTTTTCTCTAGTCATCTCTATTTCAACAGAAGAAAACAGAATGTGTCTGGATCCCGACAGTTTTATGTTCACTGCATAGGATCAATTCTGCTGGGTATTTGATAAACTGAGAAATTTTGAAACAGCTGCTTGTAAATAATTGCACGAAATATTAATTTGGTACCACATTAACAGCACAGACATGAAGGAGTGCGCATTGTTGAGTTTGTGTCGTCTATTGTTATACTATTAAACATTTTAAAGAGAATGCTTAAAGTCATGTGTCAGGCGCTAAATCATGAAATAGGTACCAATAAGCATTTCAGGATCTTTAGCCAGTTTGTCTCGCAGTACACTTGGACTCTGCTTGTAGGTTAAAGAAGAGCTGCGCCGGCTGGCCGTGGACCCGTACGAGGACTGGATCCCGCCTTCAGACCTCCAGCACTACAACAAAGATGGCTGCCTGGGCCGATGATGTTGGCACCATGCCACGTTGCACTTACACCAGAATTTTGTACTTTTCATAATGACATTTGGACTAGCTTGCATACGCAGTGTCTTCGAGTGTGGGTGACGTGTGGTTCTGGACTTTCTGGTATCGAACTTTTGTTATAAGGGATGTAACTAGGTACATGTATGTGATCTTTCGTTGAAATAAAAACTATCCTCGATTTATTAAAGTTTAGAGAGTTTATTTTACATCCTTCATCAATTCTTTGTATAATAAAACAAAAATGTAAATATAATTTCTTTAAACACCTATTATGACGTGACACATGTTTTATCAACTCGTTATTGATTTACGCGTGCGAAATATTTTATTTATTTGTAATGGTACTAATGATATTCTTGTTTCTATTTCATTTTCATTAAGACGATATAATATGTCAGTAAAATTATTTATGTAAAACGAAATAAGATGAACGACCTTCTCTCCATGCATTGCGCATAGATGCCATGTTTATTTCCAAAATGTAATAATATATCAGACTTAATTTATAAACTGTATACATATTTAGACACATAGTTCATAAATTCCTTGTACTGAAGCTCTGAAATTCGTAACTAATACTGTTCCTGCGCTTACATTTAAACATGTACCAACTATACAAAGATAGGATTGCCAACCTTCCAATATTATACGAGGACTGTTATGTTCTAATTTTTAAGCTGTAATTAATATCTCCCGTTTTGGTTTAATCTGGGACCTCGTATCTTCAGAAAATGACACCAGAGTGACAATTAAACCTTCCGCCCATTTTAAAAATGTCGTTTTTGGTGATCATTGCACAGTCGATATGGGGCTGTAATATAAAAATTTAAAAGATGTAAAGTAATAGTAAAAAAATGAAAATAAAAAAGTCAAAGAATCAAAATGACAAGAATAACAATAAAAAATAGACAATCAAAAAGTTTTAAGGAGTAAAAACCAGAATAATAAAGAAATCTAAATAAAAAATCAAAATTATAAATTCAAAATAAAAAATAAAAAAATGAAAAATAAAATCAAAACAATTAAAAACTGAAAATAAAATAAATAAATAATCGAAATCGAAAATAGAGAAAAGCAAAAATAATAAGAAAACAAAAGATAAAAGTAATCAAAATCAAAATAATAAAAAAGTTAAATGAAAAATGAAATAATAAGTCAAAGAATGGAAATAGAAAAATCGAAATAAAAAAATGGACAAATTCAAAAGTCAAATATAAAAATAAAGAAGTATAAAAATAAAATAAGAAATATAAAAAAATCGAAATAAAACAACATAAAAATCATAAATATAAAATTAAAACAAATTTAAAAACATTAAATTTACATTAAAAATATCATTGAAATTAAAATAAAAAAATGGAATGAAAATAAATGCAATTTACATTGAAATAAAAGAACGAAATTAAAATTAAAATATAAAATGAAAATAGAGTTAAAATTACTTTATAAAATTTAAATTTAAATTAAAAATTATTACAATTGAAATCAAACCATGAAAACAAGTAAAATTTAAAATGATATTACAATTAAAATAAAAATATATTAACCAGTTTTTTGTCAAGAACTTCAGACGCCTGAAGTTATAAGACAAGAATTAATAAATAAGATTTAGTCTACATGTGAATTTACAAACTAATTAATATTGTAAAACGGTTTATCAAGAAGCCATTATTTTAAGAACAGATGTAAAGTTAAAATTAAAATTAAAAACTGGAATTGGATTTAAAAAATACAATTAAAATTAAGAATGAAATTGAAATTTAAAAAAATGAATTATAATTAAAATTATAAATAAAACTAAAAAGGAATTTTAAATACCATACTAATCAAAAAATAAAATTAAAATTGACATTAAAATATGAAATTAGAAATAATAGAAAAATAAAATAGAAATTAAAAATGAAATTGAATTTAAAAGTATCATTGAAATTAAAATTAAAGTAAAAGAATGGAATTGAAATTATAAAATAGGATTAAAATTTAAATTAAAACGTAAAATTAAAAATTAACATTGAAATTAGCAAATGAAATTGCAATGAAAATTAAAATTAAAAAAATAGAATCTAAAACGAAATTAAAATTGCATTTAAAATAAAAAGTTGAATTAAATTTATAATTAAAAATAAAAATACATTTGTAATGAAAAATTAAAAAATGAAATTGAAATTAGAAAATAAAGATGAAATTGAAACAAAAAATGAAATTAAAATTAAAATATAAAAACAACACTAAAATTAAAATAAAAAATAACATTAACAATTACAATTAAAATAAGAAATGGAATTAGCATTAAAATTATAATTAAAATTTTCTTTCTTTCTTTCTTTCTTTCTTTCTTTCTTTCTTTCTTTCTTTCTTTCTTTCTTTCTTTCTTTCTTTCTGTCTTTCTTCTTTCTTTTTCCTTTCTTTCCCTTAGTTTAACCTCTCCATTTTAGGTTCATTTATACGACAAGGGTAAAAAAAAATTTAAGATGAAATTGAAAATAAAATTAAAATTTTAATTACAATTAAAAATAAACAGAATTAAAATTAAAATTCAGACATAAAATTAGAAATTAAAATTCAGACATAAAATTAGAAATTAAATTTAAAAATTTAATTAAAATTAAATTTAAAAATGTAATTAAAATTAAAAATTAAATTGAAAAAAATTAAAATTAACAAGTAAAATAAAAATTAAAATAAATAAATTAAAATTAAGAATAAAAATTAAATTGAAATTAAAACTAAAGTTAAAATTTAAAATTAAAATTGAATCAAGAAATAAAATTAAATAATACATATATGAAATGAAAAAATTAATTTAATTAATTCGAAAGAAAAATAAATTGAACATTAAATAAATGAAGTTAAATCAATTACATTAAATGAATAAGTAAAATAGAATAAATTAATTAATTTGAATGAAGAAAAATGGAAATAATAAATACGTTAAAGTAATATATAAATTTAAGTAACAAATTGAATTAAATAAGTAAATTAAATTAAGTTGAATGAAATAAATTAATTTAATTTAATTAATCATATAAATGAAATGAAATAAATGAAAAATAAATAAAATAAAATGAAATAAATTAAATTAGATAAATAAATCAAATTAAATTTATTAATTAAACTAAGTTAATACGTTAATTAAATGAAATTAATAAATTTAAAATGAAATGAATGAATTAAATTTAATTAATTTAATCAATTTAATTAAATATACACTGCTAAGACGAAGATTGGCATCAATATCTATCATTATGTAATCATGGTGGAGGCTAGAAAATTTTTCCAGCATTATACTTATGAGATGTTGTATTCCTTCCAGATTGGTTGGTTGATGGTTCCAAAGAAAAAAGACGCTATATAGAAGAAGAAACCAGCAGTGAAGAAAGGCCTCTTATGGTGGAAATCTGCAGATACAGAAAAGAAATTAGTTCGTGTGCAGTATATGTCTGATGGTAAAAGGTTAGTTTCCTGTGTAGATACAGTACTTGTGCAATTTATACCTTTGAATTATGTGTTTTGCTATTGCGCAAATGGTTAATTTCCATTACTGTCACTGGTACTTGTTGACTGATTTCAGCTTAATTTATAACAAAATTTCCAATTTATTAAATTCATAGTTGTAGTCTGGAGGGCTTGTAATCCAAAGGTAAGCTTGTCGGACACAATCTCAGTATATATCCTGATTTTGAAATTACTGTAAATCTATTGGTACAAACGACTCTATTCGCTATCTGGGAGTAAACTTCTCTGACTCAATAGTTTTCAATTCCCACTCAACATTAAAAGATCTAAATAATAAACTTGAAACTCTTACCTCGTCACCTTTTCTTCATGCAGACCAGAAATATTGTGTTCTAAATACCTCCATCTGTCCTTCCTTAATATATCAATTTCAAACCATCCCTTCTGCACTTACACCAAAAAAGTTCCTGGATGACGCCGACAAATTAATAAAAAGTGCACTGAAAGAGGTACTGAATCTGCCTACAGACATTCCTGATGCAATGGTCTATAGTCCCAGGAAGTACAAAGGACTAGGAATTTTTCGAACAAAATGGGAAGCACTATTACAACAAATTAATGCCCTTCGATGTTTACACAAATCTCAAAACCCATACATCATACAAACACGTCAGGTTCATGAGGAGAGCATTAGATGTGCCCAATCTCTGAACATTGTTCCAGAAGATGCCTTATTTCATAAGAATTAACATTTCTTATATGTTACAAAGATGTTGATATTTGGTGTCGTCATCCACAGAAAGGGAAAAGCGTAGTTTTATTTAAACAATATCCTGCTGCCAACAAATGGATTTGTAAACACGAAGGACTCTCCAACAGTGAATGGCGCGATGGCATTAAAATGGTTGGAAATGTTGCTGCAGTACGTGCTGTGCCGGGAAGATCTCAGGACAACCGTTGTAGGCATTGCCACAACGAGGTTGAAACTCTTGCACACGTCCTGGGATCCTGTCCGCACGGCGAAGCTCTGTGAAACGCTAGACACCACCAAGTACGATCAATTATAGCCACTGCCCTTAAAGATGCCGATTACAACACCTTTGAAGAAGTACATGGTCTCTCCGTCACTGGCAGTACACGGCGCATAGATATAATAGCTTTCAAGGAATCTGCAAGATCTGGATTCATAATTGATCCCACTGTGCGTTTCGAAACGAATGAGGAACAGCCAGCAGAAGTGGATAAGGAAAAAAAGAATATCTACAATCCTACCTTCCTTATTACTTCCAAAAATACCAGTTAAAAGAGCTTGAAGTAATCGGACTTCTGGTTGGAGCAAGAGGTACCGCTACTCTCTTCATGAAAGATGTGTTTAAGAGGCTTGGAATACCTACATCTATTATTCCGATTGTAACCTTAGCTGCATTGAAAGGATCAATTGCTCTCCTGAAGTATCATCTATATTCGAAATCAAACTAAGTTCAGTAGCATTCTTTACTTTTTTGTAACACTTACCTCTCTAATTCCACTAATCTCAAAAACTTATTTTCAGCTATGTACTTGTAGGAATTTCATTGTTAAAACAACATCAATGGTTCAATGAACTTGTAAAAATTTCTGTGCTTAAGTACTCTTTGTCGGTTGTGGCAACTCACGAATGTGAGAAGATTTATAAAAATTTGAAGTCACGTGTGAATTAAGACAAGGTATCTATTACTTTATTTAATTTCATGTCAGTACATAGAACTTGTGGAAACACCATTGACTAGATTTGTATGCAAATTACGGGTTATTGGTAGGAGTTATCACCCGTAATAAACACCAGCGCTTTGCAATATATGTAGCTGGAACACTAAATGCACGTAGCTGCTGTTGCTATCGTGTGCTAGTGTGTAAATAAGTCAATCACAATCAATCAAATGCCAAAGTCAATAGTTCTATATTAGCAACAAATTTACAGGATACAGAAATTTGTTTTTTATACAACTGGAATAGCTTGTTACTTGAACAATCCTTATACTCACATTTCACTTTATGTGATCTCCGATAGCAAGTTCATCTTCACATCCCTAACAGTACTCTTGTTTAGTGGTTAACATAATGAATGACTTTACACTGATATCATAGAGAAGTTATATGGATTGATGTGTAGGTCAGCAATATTTTACATTCTCATGCTTGTTTAGGTGTTATAGTGATGCATAATCTTTGACGATTTCGTACTGACACTTGGACAGCTGCGATAGCTACTCTGCAGTTGAATATTTAATCCTAAATAGGTGCTAGGGATTATGTATGCTACCTCTGTTTTCTCTTTTATATAATAGCTCACTTGATCTACTAATCATAGATTGAATTATAACATGAATGTTTACAAATTAAAAAAAATTACAATGGTTTAATTTCCTTAATTAATTGATTACTAGTGGACTTACTCGTGTTAATTATGTAAGATCTGTCCGGCTTACAGCTGTTTCAGTGCTTCACGCAACATCCTCAGAGCCTACTAGATCACGGCGTCATCTCGAACTTCTCTGCCTGTTAGGTGGGTGTGTTTTATTGTTGAAATGTGTTGAAGAGTTAAATTTCCTAGACATCACCATAGCAAAAATCGACAACAAACACACCTACAAAATATACAGAAAACTAACCACCACCACCATCACCACCACACACATACACAACACATCTAACCAACCCATACAACACAAACATGCTGCATTCAGGACAATGGTACACAGATTACTGAACATACCCATGAGCCAACAACACTGCAATGAAGAAGTGAACACAATCAAATACATAGCACAAGAAAACGGATACAATCCAAACATAATAGACAACATCATAAGGAAGACAAAACAAAAACTTAACAAACACAAAAACACGCAAAACACAACACAAACACAAGAACACAAGAAGTACATCACACTGACATATTAAAACAAAAGCACACATAAGATCGCATCTTCATTCAGAAAACAGAAATACAACATAGCATACAGAACAGAAAACACACTACAAAGACATCTCAACACACAAACAACACAAACAAATAAATACGACCACACAGGCGTATACTAACTCACATGTAATAGTTGCGACAGTTTCTACATTGGACAGACAGGCAGATCATTCCAAACACGCTACAAAGAACACATTAAAGCAATAACCAGAGGACACAATACATCTACATATGCCGAACACATAACTAATGCTAACCACACATACAATAACGTAAATGCAGACATGGAAATCCTACACATACAACCCAAAAACCAAAAACTCAACACACTAGAACAATACGAAATATACAAACACACTAAAACACACCCCGATCAAATTCTCAACACACAGATCAACTTCAGTACACACACACACACTATTCGACTCCACTCTTCAACACATTTCAACAATAAAACACACCCACTTAACAGACAGAGAAGTTCGAGATGACGCTGTAAGCCGGACAAGTGTTACATAATTAACACGAGTAAGTCCACTAGTAATCAATTAATTATATTCAAGTGTTAAAAGTAGTGTACGCAAGATTCAAAATGGGTTTAATTTCCATGCATGATGTCGTGTTCTTCTTTTAAATAATAGATTATTTCATACTTGGAAACGTGCAATAGATAATCTCTTCTTACATATTGATTGCTAAATTCATGCCAACACTTATACAACTATGACAGTACTTTCTTTCGTCCTTTTACATAATAAATGTATTAACATTGAGAGTTATAGAGTAGTAGTAGCGACAGAATTGTTGGAAAACATTTTCCAAATTATTAGCAAATTTTACTTCATTCCCCACGCGTCTTGTGGTCTCGCTATTTGAATAGAAATTGACGACTTTATTCCGAAACTTAGATATCTGCAATAGGGACTATCGTCTTCCATAATGATTGCGAAATTCATGACAGGATTTATACAAATGTGGCAAAACTTTAGTTTAGTTATTTGCCATCATCCTAACTTTACACTAATAGTTACAGAAACTTATAAGCACTGATATATATCTTAATTACTTTTCAAATTCACAAAGGATTTAACGTATTCCCATGATTCGTTGGTGTTGTAGGGTCCAATAACCCTTGGGGACTTCACACTGGCAGTGGACAGCTGCAGTCGGAGACACAGAGTGGAAAAAAAGCACAGAGAAAGCTCAGTGAGTACAGAAAGACAGGAGAACGGAGAAAAAGAGCACACAAGGACACGGAGAGCACAGAGGGGGCAAAAAAAGAACACAGGGGAGAGAGAGAGAGACAGAGCAGAGAGACAAGGAGACAAGAGCTGTGACAGGGAGAGAATAGGGGGAAAGGTAGAGTACATAGGTGAAAGGAAAAGAACAGAGAGGATGGGGAGAGCACAGAGACGATAGGGAGAGCACAGAGAGGATAGGGAGAGCACAGAGAGGATAGGGAGAGAACAGAAGATAGGGAGAGCACAGAGAGGATAGGGAGAGAACAGAGACGATAGGGAGAGCACAGAGAGGATAGGGAGAGCACAGAGAGGATAGGGAGAGAACAGAGAGGATAGGGAGAGAACAGAGAGGATAGGGAGAGAACAGAGAGGATAGGGAAAGCACAGAGAAGATAGGGAGAGCACAGAGAGAGTAGGGAGAGAACAGAGAGGATAGGGAGAGAACAGAGAGGATAGGGAGAGCACAGAGAGGATAGGGAGAGAACAGAGAGGATAGGGACAGAACAGAGAGGATAGGGAGAGAACAGTGAGGATAGGGAGAGCACAGAGAGGATAGGGAGAGAACAGAGAGGATAGGGAGAGAACAGAGACGATAGGGAGAGCACAGAGAGGATAGGGAGAGCACAGAGAGGATAGGGAGAGAACAGAGACGATAGGGAGAGCACAGAGAGGATAGGGAGAGAACAGAGAGGATAGGGAAAGCACAGAGAAGATAGGGAGAGCACAGAGAGGACAGGGAGAGAACAGAGAGGATAGGGAGTGAAAAGAGAGGATAGGGAGAGCACGTAGAGGATAGGGAGAGAACAGAGAAGATAGGGAGAGCACAGAGAGGATAGGGAAAGCAAAGAGAGGATAGGGAGAGAACAGAGAGGATATGGAGAGCACAGAGAGGATACGGAGAGAACAGAGAGGATATGGAGAGCACAGAGAGGATAGGGAGAGCACAGGATAGGAGAGCAGGAGGGAGAGCACGGAGAGGATACGGAGAGCACGGAGAGGATAGGGAGAGCACAGAGAGGATAGGGAGAGAACAGAGAGGATAGGGAGAGCACGGAGAGAGGATAGGGAGAGAACAGAGAGGATAGGGAGAGCACGGAGAGGATAGGGAGACAACAGAGTAGATAGGGAGAGCACGGAGAGTATAGGCAGAGAAGAGAGAAGATAGGGAGAGCACGGAGAGGATAGGGAGAGCACAGTGAGGATAGGGAGAGCATGGAGAGGATAGGAGAGCACAGAGAAGATAGCGAGAGCACACAGAGGATAGTAAGAGCACAGAGAGGATAGGGAGAGTACAGAGAGGATAGGGAGAGCACAGAGAGGATAGGGAGAGAACAGAGAGGATAAGAAGAGCACAGAGAGGATAGGGAGAGAACGGAGAGGATAGGGAGAGAACAGAGAGGATAGGGAGAGAACAGAGAGGATAGGGAGAGAACAGAGAGGATAGGGAGAGAACAGAGAGGATAGGGAGAGCACAGAGAGGATAGGGAGAGAAAAGAGAGGATAGGGAGACAACAGATGGGATAGGGAGAGAACAGAGAGGATAGGGAGAGAACAGAGAGGATAGGGAGAGAAGAGAGAGGATAGGGAGAGCACGGAGAGGATAGGGAGAGCCCGGAGAGGTTAGAGAGACCACGGAGAGGATAAGGAGAGCACAGAGAGGATAGGAAGAGCCCGGAGAGGATAGGGAGAGAACAGAGAGGATAGGGAGAGAACAGAGAGGACAGGGAGAGAACATAGAGTATAGGGAGAGCACAGAGAAGATAGGGAGTGAACAGAGAGGATAGGGAGAGGACAGAGATGATAGGGAGACAACAGAGAGAATAGCTTGAGAACAGAGGGGACATGGAGAGCACAGAGAGGATAGTGAGAGAACAGAGAGGATAGGGAGAGTACAGAGAGGACAGGGAGAGAACATAGAGTATAGGGAGAGCACAGAGAAGATAGGGAGTGAACAGAGAGGATAGGGAGAGGACAGAGATGATAGGGAGACAACAGAGAGAATAGCTTGAGAACAGAGGGGATATGGAGAGCACAGAGAGGATAGTGAGAGAACAGAGAGGATAGGGAGAGTACAGAGAGGACAGGGAGAGAACAGAGGGGACAGGAGGAGCACAGAGAGGGCAGGGAGACAGGAGAGGGTACGTGAGGAACACAGAGTGGACAGGGAGAGAACAGAGAGGACAGGAAGAGCACAGAGAGGACAGAGGGAGAACAGAGGGCACATGAGGAACACAGAGAGGACAGTGAGAGAACAGAGAGGACAGGAAGAGCACAGAGAGGACAGGGAGAGTACAGACGAGACAGGAGGAACACAGAGAGGACAGGGAGAGAACAGAGAGGACAGGAAGATCACAGAGAGGACAAGGAGAGTACAGAGATGACTGGGAGATCTCAGTGAGGATAGGGAGAGAACAGAGAGGACAGGGAGAGAACAGTGAGGATAGGGAGAGAACAGAGAGGACAGTGAGAGAACAGAGAGGACAGTAGCGGTACAGGGAGGACAGCGAGAGTACAGAGATGACTTGGAGATCACAGTGAGGATAGGGAGAGAACAGAGAGGACAGGAAGAGGACCAAGAGGACAGGGAGAGTACAGAGCTGACTGGGAGATCACAGTGAGGATAGGGAGAGAACAGAGAGGACAGGGAGAGCACAGACAGGACAGGGAGAGCACAGAGATTACAAGGAGATCACAGGGAGGATAGCGAGAGAACAGATAAGACAGGGAGAGCACAGAGATGACAGGGAGATCACAGAGAGGATAGGCAGACTATAGAGAACAGAGGGGACATGGAGAGTGCAGAGGGGACAGGAGGAGCACAGAGAGAGCAGGCAGTGAACAGAGGGAACAGGAGGAGCACAGAGAGGACATGGAGAGAACAGAAGGAACAGGAAGAGCACAAAGGGGACAGCGAGAGAACAGAGTGGACAGAGAGAGCACAGAGAGGA
>JAJSOF020000038.1:58482105-58488112 GCA_025594305.2 Periplaneta americana | reverse complement strand
ATAATCCTATTCCAGCTTCAAAATCGTCTTTCCTACAAATTCTCGGTTGTATGCATTCCGATCTTCCCTGAATTCCAATGCAATTCTTAATGCCATTTTGCATGGACAGATTACATTTTCTGCTGTGGTCATCTTGAAAAATAGATATAAAGGCAAATCTAATTTTGAGGTTGATTATGTTCAGAAGCGAAAACTGAAATTTAATATCGCTGTAAATTTATTAAGGATGTTTAATTTACTACATTATGAAAATGTTTAATGAGTAAATCATATAAAACATTTTGAGGGTCCGCCAAAATTAAATATGAGCTTCAAGAGGTCTGAGACTCTCAAAAAATTGCGAACCACTGTTCTAGACAATCATTAGGACTTTGACACAGATAGAGAAAAGAGATTTGCTGAGATGAAGGTGGTTTGCACTGATAGTGACTGTAAACTTTGTTATGGACTACCTACCAAGTAGTAAATAAATCATTTACTACTACTTACAGGCTTTTGAGGAACCCGGAGGTTCATTGCCGGCCTCACATAAGCCCGCCATTGGTCCCTATCCTGAGCAAGATTAATCCATTCTCTGTCATCATATCCCACCTCCCTCAAATCCATTTTAATATATCTTCCCATCTATGTCTCGGCGTCTCTAAAGGTCTTTTTCCTTCCGGCCTCCCGACTAACACTCTATATCCATTTCTGGATTCCCCCATACGTGCTACATGCCCTGCCCATCTCAAACGTCTGGATTTAATGTTCCTAATTATGTCAGGTGAAGAATACAATGCGTGCAGTTCTGTGTTGTGTAACTTTCTCCATTCTCCTGTAACTTCATCCCTCTTAGCCCCAAATATTTTCCGAAGCACCTCATTCTCAAACACCCTTAACCTATATTCCTCTCTCAAAGTGAGAGTTCAAGTTTCACAGCCATACAGAACAACCGGTAATATAACTGTTTTATAAATTCTAACTTTCAGATTCAACCGAATAATAACAGGCATTTTCCATATTTATTCTGTGTTTAATTTCCTCCCGAGTATCATTTATATTTGTTACTGTTGCTCCAAGATATTTGAACTTCTCCACCTCTTGAAAAGATAAATTTCCAATTTTTATATTTCCATTTCGTACAATATTCTCGTCAGGAGACATAATCATATACTTTGTCTTTTCGGAATTTACTTGCAAACCTATCTCTTTACTTGCTTCAAGTAAAATTCCCGTGTTTTCCCTAATCGTTTGTGGATTTTCTCCTTACATATTCACGTCATCCGCATAGACAAGCAGCTGATGTAACCCGTTCAATTCCAAACCCTCTCTGTTATCCTGAACTTTCCTAATGGCATACTCTAGAGCAAAGTTAAAAAGTGAAGGTGATAGTGCATCTCCTTGCTTTAGCCCACAGTGAATTGGAAACGCATCTGACAGAAACTGACCTATACGGACTCTGCTGTACGTTTCACTGAGACACATTTTAATTAATCGAACTAGTTTCTTGGGAATACCAAATTCAATAAGAATATCATATAAAACTTCTCTCTTAATCGAGTCATATGCCTTTTTGAAATCTATGAATAACTGATGCACTGTACCCTTATGCTCCAATTTTTTTTTCCATTATCTGTCGAATACAAAATATCTGGTCAATGGTTGATCTATTACGCCTAAAACCACATTGATGATCCCCAATAATTTCATCTACACATGGAGTTAATGTTCTCAAAAGAATATTGGACAAAATTTTGTGCGATGTCAACAAATGTGATATTCCTCGAAAGTTACTACAGTTGGTCTTGTCCCCCTTCTTAAAGATAGGTACGATTATGGACTCCTTAGTAGTAAATAAATAAGTAAATAAATAATCTCACATGAATGCATTATGCGTAAACGTAACTAAACTCTCTGTTAGAATACATCGATCTGTCATTTATATTGCCATCCGTGCACGTCACGGTTGTGAAGAAAACAGCAATTTTATTCTCTTAGAAGATATTGTGTACAAATAAAGAGCATAGGTCAAAGATTCTTCGTGCACACTCCTCAGTTCTATGCCGATACGCACAATAACGACAAGAAACAGAAAATGCGTCGCATGAAAATGGAAACCATGTAGTGCATGTAATTGCGGGGAAAAAATCTTCAGGTTAATAACATGACAGGATCCAGTAGGCCGCGATCAGCGCTCTGTTGGAAATATTGCGCATAAAATTATGTAAATTGTATTAGAGATGACAGGAGAAATCAATATCGTACAGCAAAGGTTTAATGGATTTTTTTTACAGTCTTGGTAGAAAGAATTTCACTAATTTGCTTCATTTTTTATTACGAGCGTGAAGTATATAAATAAAAATGCGCAATAAACTTACAATGACGGCCTTCGGCGTGGTACCGTCCCCCCCCCCCACATGTCCGATTCAGTCAAATCAGAGCTCTTCCCTCGAGCGCCGTATTTCAGCGACGGAGCGACGAAAAAGCGTCAGCTTCAGTTAAATTGAGTCCTTGGGCGCACTCACAAACACAATTTCCAGCAAAAAAGATTGTAATTAAAAAAGAAGATCGCACGAAGATTACTCAGGGAACTACGAACGGTGGCCATGGATTACACTGAATTTTAATTTCAAATCCCCCCACAGAAGAAAGAAGACAGTCACAGAAAAATGAAGACTCATTTGCGCTCTTTCTGAGGACTCGCAATCTGAAGTATAGCTGTGAGATTATTCCCCGAACGTCTTTTGAAATTAAAATGTTCGGAGCTCTTCTTTGATTGTGAAGATTATTATTATTATTATTATTATTATTATTATTATTATTATTATTATTATTATTATTATTAGTATAGTATTGAGTGAAGTATTGTTCTCGAACTCTTTGCTCATTATAACATTCAATGAAATTGGCCAGATTTGAACTAATGACTCCAACATGAACGGCTAACGGAGAGGGCCTTGGAATCTCATCGTACCAGATGGCGCATGTAATCTAAGGAACGAGGGTACTGAAAATTTGAAAATCCTCTTTTCTTCTCCTTGAAACTTACAATATTTTGTGTACTCAACAACCATACATACAAAATCTAAATTTGAGTATTAAAAAAAAAAAAAAAAAGCAAAAGGGAGCCCACATTTGACAATTATCCCCCTGAGCACGAGTATGTAACTTACTCTTTCTAGGGGTGCTAGAGTGATTATTATAAAAAAAAACAATATTTATCTTTACTGTAGTAACTATTTATAAATTTCATTTTTTTAATTATATATTATTATTATTATTATTATTATTAGTATTATTATTATTATTATTATTATTATTATTACAATCAGAAAACTACAAAAATAGATTAAATATAGTAGAACAAATAAATTTAAACCTATTATATACATACATAAAAATGAACTTGTGAAATATTTAAACAAAATAAAAATATAAATTAAAGAATTACAAATAAAATATGAATATTTAAATAAAAATTATGTATAACTAAAAATTGATATACCTTAGTTCTTTTATTATTACATTGACAAGAAGATTTACTACAAAATGGCTTAACTTGATTTTTAATATTCTTTACAGAAACATAGTCTGCTGTCAAAATATCTGAAAGTTAGAATTTATAAAACAGTTATATTACCGGTTGTTCTTTATGGTTGTGAAACTTGGACTCTCACTTGGAGAGGGGAACAGAGATTAAGGGTGTTTGAGATTACGATGCTTAGGAAAATATTTGAGGCTAAGAGGGATGAAGTTACAGGAGAATGGAGAAAGTTACACAACACAGAACTGCACACATTGTATTCTTCACCTGACATAATTAGGAACATTAAATCCAGAAGTTTGAGATGGGCAGGGCATGTAGCACGTATGGGCAAATCCAGAAATGCATTTAGAGTGTCAGTTGGGAGGCCGGAGGGAAAAAGACCTTTGGGAAGGACGAGACGTAGATGGAAAGATAATATTAAAATGGATTTGAGGGAGGTGGGATATGATGATAGAGACTGGATTAATCTTCCTCAGGATAGGGACCAATGGCGGGCTTATGTGAGGGCGGCAATGAACCTCCGGGTTCCTTAAAAGCCAATAAGTTAGTAAATAAGTTATATTAGTCTATATTACATTTGTAACTATTTATAAATTTAATTTTTTTAATTATGTATTATTATTGCAATCAGAAAACTACAAAAATACATTAAATATAGTAGAAACAAAAATACATTTAAAAACTATTATATACGTACATAAAAAATTAACATGCCAAATATTTAAACAAAACAAAAATATAAATTAAAGAATTACAAATAAAATATGAATATATAAATAAAAAATAAATATATATGACTAAAAATTGATATATCTTAGTTCTTTTAAATAGATATTTAAGGACTTCTTTTGCTATTAGATTCACAAGAATATTTACTATATAATGGCTTCACTTGATTTTTAATATGCTTTACAGAAACATTATAACTAATTTTAGAATATCATGGAGTTCACTTATTTCCATATTATTAATTATATGCTCTTTATGGTACAGTTACAGACTTAAAAATGCAGTATTATAAATAAAATGATATTATATCTGCGCTCTAGAGTATCACAGAATCACAAATCTTGTCTTAAATGAAACCTAAAAGACTGCTAATGAATTTTAATTGATGATTTTTAGAAGTGTTAATGTTATACATTTTTTATTTTATTTTGGATTTTTATGAACAGAAAAAATTGCACGTCTACTTTTAACTTATTCTTTAACTTTCAATTTGACAATTTCCTCTTACAGAATTATTCATGTATAATATGAAAATATTACCTAAACATTTTATTCAGTTATCTCTTTTGTTGTCTGAGATATTACATATTAAATGTTGAAAAATATAAAATAAACAAACTCCCGAAATTCAGTGGAGAAGTTAGAGAAAATATATTTAAAAAATGACGTAATATCAATTATTTTTTTTCCTGACGACCTTGAAATTTCGCTCAATTGAAGTCAATACTATGAAATATTTTTACGCAAAAAATAAAAACATGTTAATTTTGACACATATTTGGTCAGTCCTGTAGGTCCTTGCCCTAAAGGAACAGAACTTGCTTCTTTGAACTGGATACTAAGAAATGGTTGGCTGTAACCAACACTGCCATCTATTAATAATTTCTGTTACGTGTCCAAGCAGGTGAAAGCGCAACGCAAAGTCACCACAATTCAATTTCCTTGAAAACTAAACTCGATATGAAAACAACTTCCGTTTCCAAGACGACAGTTTAACAACTTAAGATGTATAACAATTATTATTAGATTAAGACCCAATTATATGAACACGGAATAATATAATCCTGTTAAAATTAATTCCATGGTTACGTAAGAAATGTGTGTACGAGCTCAACGTACTGCGTTATCCATGTTTCCAGTCACTGTTAAATTGTTATCTAGAGAATAAATTATAAAATGGCAGCAGTATTGGACTTAAATCTTCCTGATAGTGCGTGTATTTTGAGAACGCGGAAAAGAAAGTAAGGCTAGACCTGATGTATTAAATTGACTGTGATGATGGAGAATTTCTGGCAAACATTCTCATGGGATCAGGTAAAAAAGTTAATTTTTTTCTTCCCCCATTTTATTAACGTCAGAACGAGAGTTTATACAAATTTTAGCCACTCGAGCGCAATTAAGAGGGCCATAAAATAAGTTTCCTTGGGGCCGTTTACAGAAAGAAAACACAATTTCAAGGAAATATTTATTGGAACAGATAAAGCAATTGTTGAGCTATTTTCTAACATATTCCCCACAGGAATTAAGACATTTGTCATACCGTGGGATCAACTTTTGTATCCCTGTATCGTAGAAGTCTGCCGTCTGGGTTCGAAACCAATGTGTGACAGCCGTCTGCATCTCTCTGTTCATCCCATGAGGCAATTCTCACTTTCAGGATATTTTATAATGTTTGTTTTCTTTAAAGAATCCATCCTCAAAGTAGTGCAATATTACCTGAACTTGACTCCATGGCCTTTGAACTTGCTTGCT
>JAJSOF020000038.1:58457105-58479605 GCA_025594305.2 Periplaneta americana | reverse complement strand
TCGCGTCGATTTGACGGTTTTGTCAAAATTTGCAGGCATCCACAGTGCAAACGCCGCCCTGCACTGCAGATAGAGGTCGAATAGCACTATCCGCTACACATAAATTTCAGCTTTCTTCCCATTGCACATTCGGCGCAGACTGTTCGACTTTGTATTTTTCTTTAGAATATCAACTCTTGTTCGCGATTCCGATGATGCCGCGTCACGGATGAATCACACCGCCCGTTCTCCATGGCTCCATTAATTACCGCAAATGTGAACAGAAATATTTTTATAGATAAACACAATATAATATTTGTTACTGAGTCAAATGACAAATCAATGTAAAATAATGACTTATATTATATGGTCATTAAGTTTTATACGTGGTACAGTCATTAAGTTCTGACACTGACGCCTGAAGGGTAGGCACCCACAAGAATCTGGATGTCTCAGAAGATGCCGCGTGATACGGCGTACACTTAAACAGATCGACATCCTCCCTCAATATAGTCAACGTTGGCCGCTATGCACGTCTGCCAACGTTGGTGTAGCTGCTGGAAGAACCGCTGAAAGATGTTGGCAGGAAGATGCCGTACGGCTTCTCTTGTGGCAGTCATGACCTTTTCGGCCGCATAAAAATTACGCCCTCGTAGGATTGATTTCATGAGGGGAAAGAGAAAAAAAATCGCATGGTGCGAGGTCAGGTGAGTACGGAGGGTGTGGCAAAACAGCGACCTGTTGCCTTGCAAGTTCCTCTTGGACAAGGATGGAGCGATGTGCAGGGGCGTTGTCGTGTAGCAACAGCCAATTCTTTCTATGCCAAAGCTCAGGACGCTTACGACGAATTGAATTGCTTAAACGGCCAAGAATCTCTTTGTAGAGGATCTTGTCTACAGTTGCACCTTGTGGGATGAATTCTATGTGAACAATTCCATTTGAATAAAAAAAACTGTTAAAGCATCACCTTGCCTTTTGACCTGTCTTGTTGCGGATTTTTCTGTCGTGGAAATAATGGCGTTTTCCAGGTGGCGGATTGTCGCTTCAGTTGCGGATCTTAAAGGAAACACCATGTTTCGTCTCCAGTTATGATCGGCTATAGCAGTTTCGCCTAATTTCTGACAGAACGTGACGTTTGCCCGTTGCTCAAACTGCAACATACTCGAGTTCCGACGCGCGCATTCAAATCACCGTCACAACAAAGACCGTAGTTCTGCTTACAGTGCATGCACTCAACTGTCTCTTGTTGGGTCGAGAGACTAACTGACAAGGTATCATACCATGGCGCCACCTATGCGCTATAGTGCACCACAACGCCACTATGCGCTCAGTATTAGAACTTAATGACTGTACCACGTATACATGAGCTACAAATTGCAAACGTTTTCGCCCATTCAGGCATCTTCAGGCACAATTATACAATATCTCAATATCAAACTATGTAGCTATTACATTGGTGGTAGATAAACTGTTTAAGATTAATGGTGTACAAAACATCTAAATAATTAAAATGTAATATTGCAAGTCATAAATTAAAATAATGTTAAAAATCACGTAGTGTTGTAATTAAACTTCATAATATTCTGTGGAACTCTTGTTCAGTAGATTCCAATGAGTGATGAATTATGTCTGAAATATATAAATAAATACGAAATAGAAATAGGAATTATCAAATGTGAAAGTGTAATCGGATTGGATAATTGAAAGTATTCACGTCGTTTGAACGTGGCAACTGTATAGATCATTATAAAACATCCTATGTTTGAAGTAGTTATCTGTAATGAAATGATAAATAAATAAAAATTTTGAAGAATTTGAAAAACTAATTGGAAGACTAAATTATGGACGTACTTACGTAGACGTGAGACGACCTGCTGCTGTTGGAACTGTAGCTAGTATGACGTGGGGGAAGTGTGTGTTCGTGTAAACAACTAACGCGGAAGGATATTGCGTAGTGATGGGATTAGAGGTTGTACAGGGGATTCCGGATTTGAGTCAAATTTCCATTAAGAATGCTGTTCTCTATTTGAATCTGTTTTCCTATATAATATTCCTCTGCAGAATTTATCAATTTAGTATCTATTCCTGATTTTAATATTTTTAAAGTTTTATGTGTTGATATTGAGAATTTGTATAATTGTGCCTGAAGATGCCTGAATGGTCGAAAACTTTTGCAATTTGTAATTCATGTATATAAAACTTAATGACCATATAATATAAGTCATTATTTTACATTGATTTGTCATTTGACTGAGTAACAAATATTATATTGTGTTTATCTATACTAATTGACAATCTGAATATTTCCAACATGCTTTCTAAGAAATATTTTTGATAAGCTGTAATATTCAACGCAACGGAGAAGAACTAATTTATTGTTAGTTAGTAACGTCTTATCTACTCCGCCTTATAGTAGACTAAATATGAGGAGATGCTACAGTGAAAAGGGCGGGTCTCTGAGTCCGTTCGTTCAGAAAAGCCTGTTTTGAAAAGTCAAAATTACCATTTTTTTTTTAAACTTTGCCGACCTCTACCGTCCATATGCCTGGAGGCAGAGCGTTGCCCTTTACACTACAGACAGAGTTCGAGGAGCTCTATTTGCAAGACTTATCACTACACATACGGCGGAGTTATGGCGGCGAATAAAGCTCCTCGAACTCTATTTCTAGTGCAAAGAACAGCCTTCTTGTCGGGCTGGGTAGTTCAGTCGGTGTAGCTCTGGCCTTCTGTGCTCGAGGTTGCGGGTTCGATCCCGGCCTAGGTCGATGGCATTTAAGTGTGCTTATATGCGACAGGGTCATATCAGTAGATTTACTGGCATGCAAAAGAACTCCTGCCGGCACACCGACGACGCTAACCTCGGCAGTTGCGAGCGTCGTTAAATAAACCATAGTTATTTTTTTACAACCTTCTTCCCCAGGCATATTGACGGAAAGGTCGGCAAGGTTTAAAAAAAAATGGTCATTTTGACTTTTCTCTACACAAGGAGAACGAAGGGGCTCAGAGACCCGCCCTTTTCATGTAGCATTCCCTCATATTTACTAATACGAGTAATCACCAATAAAAATCGAGCAAATCCATTGCACTTTTTTCTAATCTTATTTTTTGCCTACCTAAAATCTGTTATCTGTTATCGCGCTTTCAATTTCTTACAACTCTTCGAAACCGACATGAAGCACTTCTTTCTATCCCTCATCATAGAACGTCTTTATACTCATCTTCCTATACTGTAGAAATACCTCGCCTCTGGAATTCATTACCTAATGACGTCTGGGACTGCCGGACTTTATCACAATTCAAAATTAAATTGGAAAATTTTGTCTTAGTTAATGCTTTTAGGTATTGCTAGAAGTATTGATTTGTGTTTTTTTTTCTTTTTTAATTTAGAATAAAATTCCAAGTTTCTTGTTTATGTTAGTTAATTAGTTGGGATACAATTAATTATGATACTTAATCAGTCATTTAAAGTTTGTGTGACTGCAATCTGTGTATATTTTTGTGTGGCTTTACTTTGTTTATAGTGTTTTTTTTCTCTCTCTCTCTTTGTTTCTTGTGTAGCTTTACTTTGTAAGTGTATTTTTTTTCTGTTTATTTCTATTATTGTATTTGTATTCGTGGTGTTGTGGAAGAGAAGGCCTGATGGCCTTAACTACACCAGAATAAATAAATAAATAAATAAATAAATAATAAATAAATAAATAAATAAATAAAATGTTTCAGTCTCTAATCTCCGAAAATAATTGTGATATCGAGGAACGGGATGCGGTGTTTCATTCCCCTTGATCCACTTCGTAGAAGGTAGCATCAAAATGAGTATCCCGAACACAAGCTGATTTTTTCTAGAGAGAAAAAAGAATCAAGACAATACCAGGTAAATTAAGAATTTACGTAGTTTTTCGTCTTGGACCTAACTATTGAAAATAATATTTCCCTAGTACTAGTAATTCGTCCTTTACCTAAGCAGTGAAAGTAACAATTTCCCTATTGATTCGTCCTGGACCTAACTTTTTAAGAAATAATTTTGATAGTATATTGCTTTGCCCCTCTCGAATGTTGTCTTGGTAATTATATGTTTATCAATCTTATGTATCATAAAGATAATACAATATAAATTATTACTGATGAGAGCATAGCCCTAGTTCGCCTCTACTAAAGCACTTTCTTTCGCGGAAGTTGAGTGGACCTCCAAGGTGAACTCCGTGTGAGTTATTTTGGTGGTGGTTGCATTTTATCAGTGTCTGTTCCCCTCCAGAGAAAGTTGTGCGGTAGCTTAGTGACTTTTTTTCTTCTTCCAGGACACCTATCGGGCTAGAGGACGTGTCCCGCTACCCATACCTCCTGGCGGAGCTCGCGAGAACTAAAGGCTGGACAATGAGTCAACTGGAAAAGCTAGCAGGACGAAACTTCTTGAGAGTTTTCCGGAAGGTTGAAAAGGTACAGATGAAGTAACGACTGACAGAAGAATCTGTTAATGTTTCTAGGCCAGCTGATTCTTTTATTAAGACACACATATCATTAGGATTATGGCTATTTACTATTTTCTAACGACAAAAAGATTTCATGTTATAATTGAAACAAATTATATAACATGTGTAGTTAAATTACTCCTTAAGTAAAGGAAATAAGAGTACCATTGTTGTGAAAACATCTTGTTGCTATGTTACGGACGAACAGCTGAACACACAGACTGGATGGGACTGCAGTCAATTTTGTATTTTTCCATTGAAGTGTATCTTCTTTGCTCTTTTATTGCTTCTGATAAAATTTTGTTTTAGTTGCAGTAGTGAAGAATGTAAGGATCATACTATTCTTACTCATTAACGATAATTGAAGGGTACAGGGAAAGAAGGAGCTTTGTCTACTTCAGCAAATTGTTTGGGAGAGCAATTTCAAGTCTGCCTTTAGCATATAATTTCCTTGTATTATGCCAAATCTAAATTTCGTCTTAGCATTTGGACTGTTCAGATTTTCACAGTTTCATTCATAGGAATCCTACTCCACACTATGCTATGCATAACTCATTTCTTAAAAGAAAAAAGTGGACAAAGTTCGTTCTTTCTCTGTACCCTTCAATTCTTTCAGTTCTTTTGAAGAGGGACTACTTAGGTCGAAGGAAGCAGGTTGACTTACTCTGATTAGTGGCCAGACCTGGTCTGACATTAGCACTTATCTCTATAATGACAACAGAGCAACATGTTTCCTACAATTTCTGATTCTGTACCTTTGGGCAGGGCATACATAGTTGCGCCCCACGGTCAGATAAGATGCAGCAGATAAAAAAGGGTCCCTGTTTTGTGGGCATAGTTGCGCCCCGTTCCCATCAGGTAGAGAAAAATGCATGGCATAGTTGCGCCCCGATGAAATAGGTAGAGAAAAAGACACTACGGGAACTCGAGCCTCGTAATCAACCAACCTTATTGATTTCTTATTCGATTTAATATTTATTAAACGAACACCATGAAGTTGGCAGTGCTTTATTAACTGTTTTTCTACTGCTTATGCAGTGATTATCGATAGCCTACCGTTAAAATGAACACCGTGAAGTTGGCAGTACTTTATTAGCTGACATATTCAAATGAGGGAGCCGTTGGAATATGGGGCCTTAGCTGTCTTGACATTTTATTAGTGATTTTCACACCGTCTGCGGCGTATAGTGAGGTTAATTTAAAATGAATGGTAAGTTTAGTAAAAAGGGTAAAGAGTTAAAAATTCACAATGCTTCTAAGTTTCAATTTTCGAAACCCTGTATCGTAGGGTTAAGATATCGATGTACAAACAAAAAATGTAGTTCATTTATTGTGTGTGATCGAGAAGAAAGTGATATTTTAAATAGCAAAATTGATCATATGCTAGGCCTACCTGATTTCAATGCAGCTATCACTGTAATATTTTTAAGTAATTTATTTACTTTATGACAATCACTTTCGTGTGTACTATGCTCATCGGGGCGCAACTATGCCATGTCCATTCTGCTACCTGATTTCTTCGAGGCGCAATTATGCCATGTCCATTCTGCTACCTGATTTCTTCGAGGCGCAATTATGCCATGTCCATTCTGCTACCTGATTTCTCCGGGGCGCAACTGTGCCATGTCCATTCTGCTACCTGATTTCTTCGGGGCGCAACTATGCCATGTCCATTCTGCTACCTGCTTTCTTCGGGGCGCAACTATGCCATGTCCATTCTGCTACCTGATTTTTCGGGGCGCAATTATGCCATGTCCATTCTGCTACCTGATTTCTTCGGGGCGCAATTATGCCATGTCCATTCTGCTACCTGATTTCTTCGGGGCGCAACTATGCCATGTCCATTCTGCTACCTGCTTCTTTCGGGGCGCAATTATGCCATGTCCATTCTGCTACCTGATTTCTTCGGGGCGCAACTATGCCATGTCCCTTCTGCTACCTGATTTCTTCGGGACGCAATTATGCCATGTCCATTCTGTTACCTGATTTTTTCGGGGCGCAATTATGCCATGTCCATTCTGCTACCTGATTTCTCCGGGGCGCAACTGTGCCATGTCCATTCTGCTACCTGATTTCTTCGGGGCGCAACTATGCCATGTCCCTTCTGCTACCTGATTTCTTCGGGGCGCAATTATGCCATGTCCATTCTGCTACCTGATTTCTTCGGGGCGCAATTATGCCATGTCCATTCTGCTACCTGATTTCTTCGGGGCGCAATTATGCCATGTCCCTTCTGCTACCTGATTTCTTCGGGGCGCAATTATGCCATGTCCATTCTGCTACCTGATTTCTTCGGGGCGCAACTATGCCATGTCCATTCTGCTACCTGATTCTTTCGGGGCGCAATTATGCCATGTCCATTCTGCTACCTGATTTCTTCGGGGCGCAACTATGCCATGTCCCTTCTGCTACCTGATTTCTTCGGGACGCAATTATGCCATGTCCATTCTGTTACCTGATTTTTTCGGGGCGCAACTATGCCATGTCCCTTCTGCTACCTGATTTCTGCGGGGCACAACTATGCCATGTCCCTTCTGCTACCTGATTTCTTCGGGACGCAATTATGCCATGTCCCTTCTGCTACCTGATTTCTTCGGGGCGCAATTATGCCATGTCCATTCTGCTACCTGATTTCTTCGGGGCGCAACTATGCATGTCCATTCTGCTACCTGATTTTTTCGGGGCGCAATTATGCCATGTCCATTCTGCTACCTGATTTCTTCGGGGCGCAACTATGCCATGTCCCTTCTGCTACCTGTTTTCTTCGGGGCGCAACTATGCCATATCCCTTCTGCTACCTGATTTATTCGGGGCGCAATTATGCCATACCGTGCCCTTTTAGTGTCTTTCGTTCCACACTGTTCTGTTCTTGTTTTAAGGTTGTCAACGGTTCTCGAAACAAAGGCATATTTGCAGGCAATAAAAGGAAATGGTCTGAATTGAATATCACCGTGCACTTGTGTCCTTCAAGACCTGGATTTAAAAATTTGTATATTTAGGCACATAAAATAAGGTTATAAAATGATAAAAGAGGAACTTGAAATGCTATAATAGAGCTTAAATTTTATTTATTTGTAAGAAACAAAAGTTGTGGCATCAAAAATATTACAACACTCACTCACTCATAATTTTCTCTGCAGTATATAACAATAGGGCTAATCTTTTCCAAGCTGCCCATGCTCAAGCTATCTTTTAACAATCAATATCATTTCATGTCCTCTATCTTTATACAGCTGCTAGCTCAACAGAAAAGTCGCCCAATGTGACGGCATTTAAAACCACTGAGGGGTAAACTCAATGGCAAAGCTTCTTTTTGAGTACTTAAGTTGGAAATAATTATTTAAATTGATAATGTAATAGTAATATGCGTTACAAGAGCGGTATGTTGACGTTTTCATGGTCGAGGAAAAGATTGAAAAAGCGAAACGTAGTTAAGCTTTTTTAATTTCCGAGAACATGAAAACAAACATACCGCTCGTGTATCGTACATTATTTTGTGCGAAGATCGTTTATTACATACCTGAAAGACGAATTTCTAATTAGTTGCAATGAAATCTCCATGTTGGTTTCTATTTAATGACGCCAACTTCGGAACACCAAAATATATTTCTTTAACATTGTTGCTGTAAAATGTTTTCTGTGTTTACTATACTCCAGCAGGCCGTGATATACGTCTGTCTTTTTTTTTCCCCCCCAGTCTATAAATGCGAACTTAAAACAAACGGTAAGGTTATGTAATGATTTATTTTTCATTTTAATATTTTAACAATATTATTTATATAACATATTGCAGTAATATCATCGGCATCTGGAATCTCTTTGATTTTTTCACGGCTTCCTTAATGTTACTTGTATCAGGAATGCAATAAGTTTCGTGGAGTAGTAGACTTTACTTAATTTTTGCAAATATTTAAAAACAATAATTAACATTACAATTTAGGTGAAATTGCAGTGGTAAGTTTCCAATTTATAATTATTACTATGTTAAACGTGTCTAAAAATAATATGTTAAAAGCCTAAAGCAGTAAAATGAATGTCGCGCTTAAGCGGTAAGAAGAGGGAAATTGTTATGTGTGTTACGTTGGGAATACTGAATGTGGTATTTCACACTTACCGCGTATTGGTTCTGTGCGGAAAACAAGCAAATACGCTCGATCTCGCACAAAAGTAATCTTCATAAATGAAAACAAAATGCATAAAGTCACAGATAATATTTATTAAGAAAACTAGGTGAAGTTAATATTCATTAAGGAAATTAGGTGAAGTTCATTAAGGTATATGTACACCTTTACATACAAAAAATTTTGTTTTGTATAATTTTGCTCTGTAAAATTTTTATACAATTGAGAATGGTACCAGAAAGAGGCTGAAGTGAACAGATCCCTTGAAATTATGTCTAAATTGTTTTTAAAAATTATTTTGTTTATAATTTTGACATGCAACTTGAAACATGATAGCTCATGCAGTTTTTAAGATAGAGCCACAGTTTTTTCACTGTTTTATAGCTAAAACTATTCTTTAGTGCCTGACATAAAGCTATTTTTTATTTTTATTTACATTAATTAAGTATTACCATATATGTAACTTACAATAATATTTTATGTTGCATAAATCATGTAAAAAATCCACAGATAATTATTAATTATATTAATGTTATTTTACTCATTGTCAGGCACTGGGGGACATTTCAAGCTTCAAAATGCCACCAATATCTTCTTGGTATCACCATATTTGGCTGAGATATCATGTTTGAAAGAATTAAATATTCTAAAATTACTATTTACAGGAAATGAGCCACGAACTTTCAGAGCCTAGAAGACTGCATCATCATATGTCACCCCTTAAGCAGCTTCATGTCGGTCCAGTTTTAGCTTCTTTCTGCCTCTCAAATACCTCCGCCTTGTTTTAACTTCAGGTGTTGAATGTTTTTTGGCATTTTTGTCCCTATTTCCATTGATGCAACAAATCCTGCAATGGTGTTTGTCCCAGGGTTTATGCTCATCCTCCTCAGAATTTTAATTTCTCCTTTTGGACTCTTATTAAAATGACGTACAACATCACTGACACACAAATTTACAGTTTTATGACTAACAGTAAAAGATTATAAGTTACTTCATTATGTAAAAAAGTTTTTTCAATCTAATGATCATGCCCTGATATCTATGCATCTATTTCGGGACTAGAAAGAAGTTTATTTTACAAGCAATGCTGGACGAGGGGATTGACTGCTACGAGGATCACTCCAAAAGTAAGTGACCATGGCTGATGAAGCAGCATTTTGGAAAATGGGACTTATCTGGAAAACCATGAGGCATAAATCGAAAATTCTTATATCAAATTAAAGAGGAGAAAATTCTCTATTGAAATAGTTATATTTTGAAAATTCTAATTTTTTCATCATTTTTTGCGTTTTGTGGGTGTACATATACCTTAAGGAAACTAGGTGAACATAATACACACTAGAACTTGAAAACAACAACTCCATAAATTTCCTAGACATCACCATAACAAAAATCGACAACAAACACACCTTCAAAATATACAGAAAACCAACCACCACCACCACCACACACATACACAACACATCTAATCACCCCACACAACACAAACATGCTGCATTCAGGACAATGGTACACAGATTACTGAACATACCCATGAGCCAACAACACTACAAAGAAGAAGTGAACACAATCAAATACATAGCACAAGAAAACGGATACAATCCAAACATAATAGACAACATCATAAGGAAGACAAAACAAAAACCTAAGAAACACATGAATACACAAAACACAACACAAACACAAGAACACAAGAAATACATCACACTAACATATGAAAACAAAAGCACACATAAGATCGCATCTTCATTCAGAAAGCAGAAATACAACATAGCATACAGAACAGAAAACACACTACAAAGACATCTCAACACACAAACAAATAAATACGACCACACAGGTGTATACAAACTCACATGTAATAGTTGCGACAGTTTCTACATTGGACAGACAGGCAGATCATTCCAAACTCGATACAAAGAACACATTAAAGCTATAACCAGAGGACACAATACATCTACATACGCCGATCACATAACCAATGCCAACCATACATACAATAACATAAATACAGACATGGAAATCCTACACATACAACCCCAGAACCAAAAACTCAACACAATAGAACAATATGAAATATACAGACACACTAAAACACACCCTGATCAAATCCTCAACACACAGATCAATTTCAGTACACACACACTATTCGACTACACAATCCAACACATTCCAACAATAAAACACACCCTCCTAACAGGCAGAGAAGTTCGAGATGACGCCGCGATCTAGTAGGCTCTGATGATGGTGCGTGATGCACTGAAACAGCTGTAAGCCGGAAAAATATTACATATTTAACACGAGTAAGTCCACTAATTCATCAATTATTTATAATATTTTATACAATTCAATGTGGCGGCACATACCTGTTTGTTGCAGAGCTGGCAAAAAAATATTTTCCCTGGGAATTCCAGGAACCACTGTCGTACAAGCGAACTCTTTGATGAGTTTTCTCTAGTCATCTCTATCTCAACAGAAGAAAACAGAATGTGTCTGGATCCCGACAGTTTTATATTCACTCAGTAGGATCAGTGCTGCTGGTTATTTGATAAACTGAGAAATTTTGAAACAGCTGCGTGTAAAGAATTACACGAAATATTAATTTGGTACCACATTAACATTGTAGATAGCACAGACATGAAGACGTACGCATTGTTGAGTTTGTGTCGTCTATTGTTATACTATTAAGGGGAGAGGATGGTATTTTTTAAAACTTTTTTCCTATTTTGTGTAAAATATTAATTTTTTTGTATGTAGAGAGCTCATAGCTGTGGCAACTCAACCAAATAAAAATAAAAAAAAAAAAATATTTTGGGGCCCAAATTTGAAAAAAAAAAATATACCCAATGCAGGATTGTACTAAAACCGATATATCTAAACCGTTTTTAAAGATAGATTCAAACAGTTTTTTGCAATGTATTTGCAAAAGCATGTTCTACAAACTGTCTGTAACAGAATTTTGATATTCGTCCCTACGTTTGTAAAATAAACAATTAAAATTTAATAACAATTTTCTGATTTCCTTCCTTGCAAACAAACGGACGTATTTTTAAAATGAAATCAATTAACAAAATTCTGTTACATAGAAAAGTTTCCTAATAGTCTAAAGAATGTGTGTTCTAAATTTCATGCATGTATCTTTAATAGTTCAGAAACTATATCCATTTTTGTCTGGCAATGTAGCAAAAAAATGAAGTTACTGGAAACCGATAAAAGCGGGCGTGTGATTTAAAAATCCATAGCGCAGGAAGTTAAAAAATGACGTCTCAACATCCGATAAGGGCACAAATACCCACAAAATGTTATGCAATGCATTCCACACATATCAAAGGGTATTTTAAAGAAAAAAATTTTTTTTGAAAATTTAATTTACCGGAAACAACAATAAAAGTGGGCGAGTGATTTAAAAATCCATAACGCAGGAAGTTTGAAAATGGCGACTCAACATCCGATAAGGCACAAATACCCACAAAATGTTATGCTATGCATTCCACATATATCACAGTGTATTTTAAAGAATCTTTCTTTCCTTTTTTGAAAATTTACTCAATTTTCACCAATAAATACCATCCTCTCCTCTTAAACATTTTAAACAGAAATGTTTAAAGTCATGTGTAAATAGGCACTTGAGGCGCTAAAACATGAAATAGGTACCAATAAGCATTTCAGGATCTTTAGCCTGTTTTGTCTCGCAGTACACTTGGACTCTGCTTGTAGGTTAAAGAAGAGCTGCGACGGCTGGCCGTGGACCCGTACGAGGACTGGATCCCGCCTTCAGACCTCCAGCACTACAACAAAGATGGCTGCCTGGGCCGATGATGTTGGCACCATGCCACGTTGCACTTACACCAGAATTTTGTACTTTTCATAATGACATTTGGACTAGCTTGCATACGCAGTGTCTTCGAGTGTGGGTGACGTGTGGTTCTGGACTTTCTGGTATCGAACTTTTGTTATAAGGGATGTAACTAGGTACATGTATGTGATCTTTCGTTGAAATAAAAACTATCCTCGATTTATTAAAGTTTAGAGAGTTTATTTTACATCCTTCATCAATTCTTTGTATAATAAAACAAAAATGTAAATATAATTTCTTTAAACACCTATTATGACGTGACACATGTTTTATCAACTCGTTATTGATTTACGCGTGGGAAATATTTTATTTATTTGTAATGGTACTAATGATATTCTTGTTTCTATTTCATTTTCATTAAGACGATATAATATGTCAGTAAAATTATTTATGTAAAACGAAATAAGATGAACGACCTTCTCTCCATGCATTGCGCATAGATGCCATGTTTATTTCCAAAATGTAATAATATATCAGACTTAATTTATAAACTGTATACATATTTAGACACATAGTTCATAAATTCCTTGTACTGAAGCTCTGAAATTCGTAACTAATACTGTTCCTGCGCTTACATTTAAACATGTACCAACTATACAAAGATAGGATTGCCAACCTTCCAATATTATACGAGGACTGTTATGTTCTAATTTTTAAGCTGTAATTAATATATCCCGTTTTGGTTTAATCTGGGACCTCGTATCTTCAGAAAATGACACCAGAGTGACAATTAAACCTTCCGCCCATTTTAAAAATGTCGTTTTTGGTGATCATTGCACAGTCGATATGGGGATGTAATATAAAAATTTAAAAGATGTAAAGTAATAGTAAAAAAATGAAAATAAAAAAGTCAAAGAATCAAAATGACAAAAATAAAAATAAAAAAATAGACAATCAAAAAGTTTTGAGAAGTAAAAATCAGAATAATAAAGAAATCTAAATAAAAAATCAAAATTATAAATTCAAAATAAAAAATAAAAAAATGAAAAATAAAATCAAAACAATTAAAAACTGAAAATAAAATAAATAAATAATCGAAATCGAAAATAGAGAAAAAGCAAAAAAATAATAAAAATAAGAAAACAAACTATAAAAGTAATCAAAATCAAAATAATAAAAAAATTAAATAAAAAATGAAGTAATAAGTCAAAGAATCGAAATAGAAAAATCGAAATAAAAAATGGACAAATTCAAAAGTCAAAAATCAAAATAAAGAAATATAAAAATAAAATAAGAAATATGAAAAAAAAAATCGAAATAAAACACAACATAAAAATCATAAATATAAAATTAAAACAAAATTAAAAAATATCAAATTTACGTTAAAAATGTCATTTAAACTAAAATAAAAAAAAAACAAAATTAAAGTTAAAGTTAAAACAAAAGATTAAATTAAAATCAAAAAATGGAATGAAAATAAATGCAATTTACATTGAAATAAAAGAACAAAATTAAAATAGAAAATGAAAATAAAGTTAAAATTACGTTATAAAATTTAAATTTAAATAAAAAATTATGACAATTGAAATCAAAACATGAGAACAGAATTAAAATTTAAAATGATATTAAAATTAAAATAAAAAATATATTAACCAGTTTATTGCCAAGATCTTGAGACGCCTGAAGTTATAAGACAAGAATTAATAAATAAGATTTTATGTACATGAGAATTTACAAACTCATTAATATTGTAAAACGGTTTATCAAGAAGCCATATTTTAAGAACAGATGTAACGTTAAAATTAAAATTAAAAACTGGAATTAGATTTTAAAAATACAATTAAAATTAAGAATGAAATTGAAATTAAAAAAATGAATTATAATTAAAATTATAAATGAAACTAACAAGGAATTTTAAATAATAATCAAGAAATAAAATTAAAATTGAAATTGAAATGTGAAATTAGAAATAATAGAAAAATAAAATAGAAATTAAAAAATGAAATTGAATTTAAAAGTATGATTGAAATTTAAAATAAGTCAAAGAATAGAATTGAAATTATAAAATAGAATTAAAATTTAAATTAAAACATAAAATTAAAAAATAACACTGAAATTAACAAATTAAATTACAATGAAAATGAAAATTAAAAAATTAAAATCTAGAATGAAATTAAAATTGCATTTAAAATAAAAAGAAAATAGAATTAAATTTCTAATTAAAAATAAAAATAAATTTGCAATGGAAATTAAAAAAATGAAACTGAAACAAAAAAATGAAATTAAAATTAAAATATAAAGTTAAAATTAAAATAAAAGAATTAAATCAGAGTCAAAATTTAAAAAAATAATTAAAATGTATCAATCAGTTTATTGTCAAGAACATCAGACCCTGAAGTTATAAGATATGAATTAATAGACAGGATTTACATTAGAAATAAAAAAATAAAATTGGAAATAACTAGAAAATAAAATTATAATTAAAAATCTTTATAAAAATTAATATTTAAAAAATTTAATTAATTTAAAATTGAAAAATAGAATGTAAATTAAAATTGAAAAATGTAATTAAATTTAAAATTATGATTACAATTAAAATTAAAAATGCTGTAACATGAAATTGAAATTACAAAATAACATTAACAATTAAAATTAAAATAAAAATGGCATTGCAATTGAAATTAAAATTCAAACATTTCAATTAAAATTTAAAAATGGAATTAAAAAACAAACTAAAATTAAAATAAAAAAATAACATTAACAAATAGAATTGAAATAAAAAAATGAAATTACACTTACAATTAAAATTAAAATTTCTTTCTTTCTTTCTTTCTTTCTTTCTTTCTTTCTTTCTTTCTTTCTTTCTTTCTTTCTTTCTTTCTTTCCTTCTTTCTTTCTTTCTTTCTTTCTTTCTTTCTTTCTTTCTTTACCTTAGTTTAACCTCTCCATTTTAGGGTCATTTATACGACCCACGCCACACGGGTAAAAAAATTTTAAAGATGAAATTGAAAATAAAATTGCAATTTTAATTACAATTACAAAAAAACAAAATTAAAATTAAAATTAAACACTAAAATTAAAATCTTCAGGTACAGTTAAAATTAAAATTCAGACATAAAATTGGAAATTAAATTAAATTAAAAAAATTAATTAAAATTAAATTGAAAAAAAAAATTAAAATTAACAAGTAAAATAAAAATTAAAAGAAATAAATTAAAATTAAGAATAAAAATTAAATTAAAACTGAAAACATAAATTGAAATTAAAACTAAAGTTAACATTTAAAATTAAAGTTAGAATGAAGAAATAAAATGAAATAATACACATATGAAATGAAATAAATAAATTAATTAATTAATTTAATTAATTCGAACAAATAAATTAAAAATGAAATAAATGAAGTTAAATCAATTAAATTAAATGAATAAGTAAAATAGAATAAATTAATTAATTTGAATGAAGAAAAAATTGAAATAATAAATACATTAAATTAATATATGAATTTAAATAACAAATTGAACTAAATAAGTAAATTATATTAAATTGAATGAAATAAATTAATTTAATTTAATTAATTAATTGATTATATAAATGAAATGAAATAAATGAAACATATAAAAAATGAATAGAATGTAATTACATAAATAAAGTAAAATGAAATAAATAACTTAATTTAGATAAATCAATTAAATTAAATTTATTAATTAAACTAAGTAAATACGTAAATTAAATGAAATTAATAAATTGAATACTTGAATAGAATGAAATAAATGAATTAAATTTAATTAATTTAATAAATTAAATAAAATATACACTGCTAAGACGAAGATTGGCATCAATATCTATGATCATGTAATCATGGTGGAGGCTAGAAAATGTTACCAGCATTATACTTAGTGAGATGTTGTATTCCTTCCAGATTGGTTGGCTGATGATTCCAAAGAAAAAAGAAGCTATATCGAAGAACAAACCAGCAGTGAAGAAAGCCCTCTTATGGTGGAAATCTGCAGATACAGAAAAGAAATTAGTTCGTGTACAGTATATGTCTGATGGCAAAAGGTTAGTTTCCTGTGTAGATACAGCACTTGCGCAATTTATACCTTTGAATTATGTGTTTTGCTATTGCACAGATGGTTAATTTCCATTACTGTCACTGGTACTTGTTGACTGATTTCTGCTTAATTTATATGAAATTTTCAATTTATTAAATTCATAGTTGTAGTTTGGAGGGCTTGTAATCCAGTCACATGTGAATTAAGACACAGTATCTATTATTTTATTTAATTTCATGTCAGTATACAGAACTTGTGGAAAGACCATTGATTAGATTTGTATGCTAATTATGGATTATTGGTAGGAGTTATCACCCGTAATAAACACCTGCACTTTACAAAATATGTTGCTGGAATACTAAATGCTTAGTACAAACCCTAGTAATGCCGCATTTCAATTATTGTGACGTTCTGTTAAGTGACCTAAGTTCTGAACTGTCAGTCAAGTTACAGCGAGTTCAGAATATGTGCGTCAGATACGTGTGCAACATCCGACGATATGACCACCTTCGCAAGTCTTTCGTGGCTCCGACTTAAAGAACGTACAACTTTACACTCTTTGTCTTTACTCTTTCGAATTCTGCACACCTCAACACCAATACCTCTTCATAGAACATCTTGTTATTCGTCATCTTTTACAGTATCCACCTCGCGTCAATGGAATTCCTTGTCACAAAGTATTAGGGGCTGCAAGACAATAAACACCTTTAAGAACAGCTTAAAAGATAACCTTATTAGCATTTCACTCCAATCTTACTGATTTAAACTATCACTGACTACATTGTTACTCCTTTCTTTAGACATCATCCTGATTGTGCTGTATTTTCAAAATTGTCTCATAATAATCTCTTTCTATTATCTAATATAATTTGAAATATATTAACATTCTATGTATTTTAGTTTAATTCTGCTACACAGTTTATTTCAGTGTTTAATTAATAGTTCATAGTATTTTGTTGTTTAATTCGTAAATAACTCTTGTATACATGTAACTCTCACCTAAATCAAATTGTTGAATTCTTTGTAAGTTCATGCATATGTATATACACTTTTTGCTGGTTGTGTGGAAGAGAAGGCCTTACGGCCTTAACTCTGCCAGCTAAAATAAATCATCATCATTATTATTATTATTATTATTATTATTATTATTATTATTATTATTATTATTATTATCTTTCATAAGCAGTATCAGTCTTCGTATTCCTGCTAAGGGTTTAAGATTTCATAAATTGTTTTATAATAGGAATTCTAAATCTCTGTCTCCGGTCTGCAGATGTATTAAATATGCTAATTTGCATGGATTGAATTTGGATCCATTTAATGTGTAGTAATACTTTTCGAGTTTTATGTCAGTTTTATTATTTATGCCATTGTTAGATATGTATCATACTATTCTCGTCATTTGCATAACTTTACAGTATTAATTATATGATTCCTGTCTTCATTTATATGATTTCATTAATTCATTTGTAATACATTTTACTTAATTACTATTATATTGATTGTATTTCATCTCATTGCCATTTTCTATCACTCATTCTCATCATCATTTGTTGTTTTGTTTCGTGCTAAACTGTAATTGGCCTTGTGCTGTTGTTTTGCACATTAATATTATAAATAAATAAATAAATAAATAAATAAATAAATAAATAAATAAATAAATAAATAAATTATTATTATTATTATTATTATTATTATTATTATTATTATTATTATTATTATTAAATGCACGTACCTGCTGTTGCTATCGTGTGCTAGTGTGTAAATAAGTCAATCACAATCAATCAAATGCCAAAGTCAATAGTTCTATATTAGCAACAAATTTACATGGTACAGAAATTTATTTTTATATAATTGGAATAGCTTGTTACTTGAACAATCCTTATACTCACATTTCACTTTATGTGATCTCCGATAGCAAGTTCATCTTCACATCCCTAACAGTACTTTTGTTTAGTGGTTAACATAATGAATGACTTTACACTGATAGTCATAGAGCAGTTATATGGATTGATGTGTAGGTCAGCAATATTTTACATTCTCATGCATGTTTAGGTGTTATAGTGATGCATAATCTTTGACGATTTCGTACTGACACTTGGAGACCTGCGATAGCTACTCTGCAGTTGAATATTTAATCCTAAATAGGTGCCAGGGATTATGTATGCTACCTCTGTTTTCTCTTTTATATAATAGCTCACTTGATCTACTAATCATAGATTGAATTATAACATGAATGTTTACAAATTAAAAAAAATTACAATGGTTTAATTTCCTTAATTAATTGATTACTAGTGGACTTACTCGTGTTAATTATGTAAGATCTGTCCGGCTTACAGCTGTTTCAGTGCTTCACGCAACATCTTCAGAGCCTACTAGATCACGGCGTCATCTCGACCTTCTCTGCCTGTTAGGTGGGTGTGTTTTATTGTTGAAATGTGTTGAAGAGTTAAATTTCCTAGACATCACCATAGCAAAAATCGACAACAAACACACCTACAAAATATACAGAAAACTAACCACCACCACCATCACCACCACACACATATACAATACATCTAATCACCCCACACAACACAAACATGCTGCATTCAGGACAATGGTACACAGATTACTCAACATACCCATGAGCCAACAACACTACAAAGAAGAAGTGAACACAATCAAATACATAGCACAAGAAAACGGATACAATCCAAACATAATAGACAACATCATAAGGAAGACAAAACAAAAACTTAACAAACACAAAAACACGCAAAACACAACACAAACACAAGAAGTACATCACACTGACATATTAAAACAAAAGCACACATAAGATCGCATCTTCATTCAGAAAACAGAAATACAACATAGCATACAGAACAGAAAACACACTACAAAGACATCTCAACACACAAACAACACAAACAAATAAATACGACCACACAGGCGTATACTAACTCACATGCAATAGTTGCGACAGTTTCTACATTGGACAGACAGGCAGATCATTCCAAACACGCTACAAAGAACACATTAAAGCAATAACCAGAGGACACAATACATCTACATATTCCGATCACATAACTAATGCTAACCACACATACAATAACATAAATGCAGACATGGAAATCCTACACATACAACCCAAGAACCAAAAACTCAACATACTAGAACAATACGAAATATACAAACACACTAAAACACACCCCGATCAAATTCTCAACACACAGATCAACTTCAGTACACACACACACACACACACACACTATTCGACTCCACTCTTCAACACATTTCAACAATAAAACACACCCACTTAACAGACAGAGAAGTTCGAGATGACGCTGTAAGCCGGACAAGTGTTACATAATTAACACGAGTAAGTCCACTAGTAATCAATTAATTATATTCAAGTGTTAAAAGTAGTGTACGCAAGATTCAAAATGGGTTTAATTTCCATGCATGATGTCGTGTTCTTCTTTTAAATAATAGATTATTTCATACTTGGAAACGTGCAATAGATAATCTCTTCTTACATATTGATTGCTAAATTCATGCCAACACTTATACAACTATGACAGTACTTTCTTTCGTCCATTTACATAATAAATGCATTAAAATTGAGAGTTATAGAGTAGTAGTAGTAGCGACAGAATTGTTGGAAAACATTTTCCAAAATATTAGCAAATTTTACTTCATTCCCCACGCGTCTTGTGGCCTCGTTATTTGAATAGAAATTGACGACTTTATTCCGAAACTTAGATATCTGCAATAGGGACTATCGTCTTCCATAATGATTGCGAAATTCATGACAGGATTTATACAAATGTGGCAAAACTTTAGTTTAGTTATTTGCCATCATCCTAACTTTACACTAATAGTTACAGAAACTTATAAGCAGTGATATATATCTTAATTACTTTTCAAATTCACAAAGGATTTAACGTATTCCCATGATTCGTTGGTGTTGTAGGGTCCAATAATCCTTGTGGACTTCACACTGGCAGTTGGACAGCTGCAGTCGGAGACACAGAGTGGAAAAAAAGCACAGAGAAAGCACAGTGAGTACAGAAAGACAGGAGAACGGAGAAAAAGAGCACACAAGGACACGGAGAGCACAGAGGGGGCAAAAAAAGAACACAGGGGAGAGAGACAGAGAGAGACAGAGCAGAGAGACAAGGAGACAAGAGCTGTGACAGGGAGAGAATACGGGGAAAGGTAGAGTACATAGGTGAAAGGAAAAGAACAGAGAGGATAGGGAAAGCACAGAGAGGATAGGGAGAGCACAGAGAGGATAGGGAGAGAACAGAGAGGATAGGGAGAGCACAGAGGGGACAGGGAGAGAACAGAGAGGATAGGGAGAGCACAGAGACGATAGGGAGAGCACAGAGAGGACAGGGAGAGAACAGAGAGGATAGGGAGAGCACAGAGGGGACATGGCGAGCACAGAGAGGATAGGGAGAGAACTGAGAGGATAGGGAAAGCACAGAGAACATAGGGAGAGCACAGAGACGATAGGGAGAGCACAGAGAGGACAGGGAGAGAACAGAGAGGATAGGGAGAGCACAGAGGGGACATGGCGAGCACAGAGAGGATAGGGAGAGAACTGAGAGGATAGGGAAAGCACAGAGAACATAGGGAGAGCACAGAGAGGACAGGGAGAGAACAGAGAGGATAGAGAGAGCACAGAGAAGATAGGGAGAGAACAGAGAAGATAGGGAGAGCACAGAGAGGATAGGGAAAGCAAAGAGAGGATAGGGAGAGAACAGAGAGGATAGGGAGAGCACAGAGAGGATACGGAGAGAACAGAGAGGATATGGAGAGCACGGAGAGGATAGGTAGAGCACAGAGAGGACAGGGAGAGCACAGTGAGGATACGGAGAAAACAGAGAGGATATGGAGAGCACGGAGAGGATAGGGATAGCACAGAGGGGATAGGGACAGCACAGAGAGGATAGGTAAAGAACAGAGAGGATAGGGACAGCACCGAGAGGATAGGGAGCAAACAGAGAGGATAGGGAGAGACCAGAGAGGATAGGGAGAGCACGGAGAGGATAGGGAGAGCACAGAGAAGATAGGGAGAGCACGGAGAGGATAGGGAGAGCACAGAGAGGATACGGAGAGAACAGAGAGGATATGGAGAGCACGGAGAGGATAGGGAGAGCACAGAGAGGATAGGGAGAGCACAGAGGGGATAGGGACAGCACAGAGAGGATACGGAGAGAACAGAGAGGATATGGAGAGAACAGAGAGGATATGGAGAGCACGGAGAGGATAGGGAGAGCACAGAGGGGATAGGGACAGCACAGAGAGGTTAGGTAAAGAACAGAGAGGATAGGGAGAGCACCGAGTGGATAGGGAGCAAACAGAGATGATAGGGAGAGAACAGAGAGGATAGGCAGAGCACGGAGAGGATAGAGAGAGCACAGAGAAGATAGGGAGAGCACGGAGAGGATAGGGAGAGCACAGAGAGGATAGAAAGAGAACAGAGAGGATAGGGAGAGCAAGGAGAGGATAGGGAGAGCACAGAGAAGATAGGGAGAGCACAGAGAGGATAGGGAGAGCACGGAGAGGATAGGGAGAGAACAGAGAGGAGAGGGAGAGCACGGAGAGGATAGGGAGAGCACGGATAGGATAGGGAGAGCACGGAGAGGATAGGGAGAGCACAAAGAAGATAGGAGCACGGGAGATAGGAGAGCAGAGAGGATAGGAGAAATTGCACGGAGAGGATAGAGGGGAGAGCACGGAGAGGATAGGGAGAGAACAGAGAGGATAGGGAGAGAACAGAGAGGATAGGGAGAGCACGGAGAGGATAGGAAGAGAACAGAGAGGATAGGGAGAGCACAGAGAGGATAGGGAGAGCACGGAGAGGATAGGAAGAGAACAGAGAGGATAGGGAGAGCAGAGATAGGAGAATAGAGACACAGAGGATAGAGAGCACAGAAGGATTAGGAGAGCACAAGAGAGGATAGGGAGAGACAGAAAGGGGAGAGCACGGAGAGGATAGGAGAGACTAAGAGGATAGGATAGAGAGAACAGAGAGGATAGGAGGAGCACGGAGAAAAGAGAGAGGATAGGAGAGCACAGAGAGGGAGCAGATA
>JAJSOF020000038.1:56939858-56957358 GCA_025594305.2 Periplaneta americana | reverse complement strand
CCTCTTTTCATTAGGGAATATTCAATAATGTAATAATTCATTTCGCATTACATCTAGAAGACATTCTGTATGCACGATTTTACAAATGCTCATTCTGTAAAGGGCTTCATCCATTTTCCAATATTCCAAGTTAGAACATAGCTAGCAAGAAGTTTCTTTTTGTTTAAGACTGAGGATACTTGTGTGATTTGTGTTTGTATTTTCTTGTTTCAAATTTATCAAAATATTTGTATGTAGGCTATTTCACCTAAAATGAAACGAAAAACTGTAAGTATATCATGAGCAGCTGAATGTAAACGTATCGTAGTATACTGATTATTATGTATAACCAACAGTTATACAGACGTCCCAAAATAAATTATTTTCACATGTCCAGCATACATGATTTTTTTATTTTGAAGAGTCGAGTAGTGTCGTCGTATGTTGAATTTTAACACACCCTTAAGAATTTTCGAACAAATTAAACATTTCATATTCTCCCCACTAACACGAAAAAATATTTCCCTTCCCTTTCATCCTTGAATGTACAGGGACATCATTTTATTTTTACTAACATTTCTAATATTAACCTGCCTATACCTTTGGATCAACGATTAAGAACCGGAAACACCGTCTGCTACCCCTTTCCACGACTGGAGTTCGATGATACTGGCGTAAAATACAAACAAATCACTTAACTAGGTATAGGAGGGAAGAAAAGTACTTCATCCATTTACGTAAACTAGGAAATATCGCGATTTTGAGTTTGATCATTTTCATTAGGTTTTTGTTTAATCAAAATACAGTACAGTATTAACAGTGAGTGTTTTTACTCACGAACTGAGCTATCCATGCGGACGTATTCATTATGCAGTGTATATTATACTGTCTACAGCACATTAGCGTACACTATAGAGAATGAAGTTAAATTGAAAAATAATCATAATATGGATATTTAAACACATTTTTGAAAATGGTGGCCGTTCATTTCGATACAGGCTTCAGTTCTAATGTGCATATTATCGCACTATAGACTATTGTACGTAATTCCAATTACCCGTTTCGTACTTCGTATCAGTAACTCATGTTGAAATAATTCTGTACATACTCTATAAAAGAGACCTTACGTACTGTAAATTCAATCTTCACTTCTGCTCGATCCGAAAAGACAAAATTACTCAGACATGCTATCTACTGTCCGTCCAAGTGGTTACGTCGCAGGATCGTAGAAAGGGAGGAAATCATGTGACAGTTAATTACTTAACGAGACCCTTTTATTTAAGTTATTTTAAACAATTGTATGGGTATAATATTACGTAGACGTCCAATTCCTAACACAAATTAATGTTCCCAGAAAAGAGCTAAGACATCCCAGCCACTAGCATTTACAGAGAGGCGAATAGAAGCAGGTGGGGGAAACCGGGATGCGACGTAGGCAAATGGAAAATTATGCAATATTGAAAGCTCTTTCGTCACTGGAAAACGCGAACATATTTTTGGAACGTACTGTTTACCATGACCGTAAAGCTACTATGACTGCTTATGCGGTCTTGGATCTGTGTGGAGGACGGTTGAACTTTATTAGTAGAAGGGGTGGGAGCGAAGTACATTCAAAAGCTCAGGTACAATAAAAATTGAAGTAAAAATAAAATGATGTCCCTGTACTACGTCTATGATTAGAAGACATTGTGAAACGTCGAACACTCCGACCAACACGATGATAATGGCAGTCCGCCACTGCTCTTCGTTTGCGCATAAACATTGAGTACAGTACAGGTGGGGATGGGTGAGACGGAGCGCGCTCATTACGTACTGGCTTCGGTTCCGTTCAGGGGCTTACTCGCGACTACGCTTTTGGAGACGTCTGATATATCACCACATCACACTCTCCATTCCTAAACACAGAACATCCTTATACTCTTCATCTTTCACCGTCTCTGCAGCTCATCTCTGGAACTCTCTACCACAACATGTCAGAGACTGTCGGACATTGTCTAGTTTTAAAAATAAATTAAAATTGCACTTTTTCAATTCAGATTCCTTTCAGCTATAAGCCCTTTTGTCTGCGATAGTTTCGTAAAAATATAGGCTATATATTTCTTTCCTTCCTTTCCCCTTTTTGTTCTCTTTATCAGCCGATGAATTTATTATCATAGCCTTTTTATCGTAAATTTTATTTAATTTTCGTATTTCTTTTCTTTCTTTTTATTATTTTATTACATTCCATTTTGATATATTCTTCCTTACGTTTTTCCATATTAACCATTTGTACTAAATGAGTTGCTTTCACTATATTCCAATGTATTTTACTTTTTTTATTATGGTATTATTTTCATGTTGTTTAGTGTTGATTTATTATGCTATTATTATTTCTCTTTGTAATATGTTAGTATTCTGTTCTTTAACTTTTTGTTAAATTTTAACTGCTTGAATACTTTGTGACTTGATAGAGTGTAAGAGAAGGCCCTATGGCCTTAACTCTGCCAGTATAAATAAATAATAATAATAATAATAATTATTATTATAATAATAATAATTATTATTATTATTATTACTATTATTACTATTATTATTATTATTATTATTATTATTATTATTATTATTATTATTATTATTATTATTATTATTATAGAAGGTACGTAAATGTTGTACCCCTGTGAATAAAGCCATGTCAGAAATATCGAACTGTTGCCATTACTTTTTATCCAACCCAAGTAGTGAAAATAATTTAAACTGGAAAAAAAGTGTAATTGTTAAAATGGTTCATGTTTTGTTTTGCCCCACTTTATGAAACAAGAGTCGCATAAGCCGCCAGTCAAGTATTTTGTTTGCTGAATGCAAACGTGCCGTCCAATTAAAAACTCCAGTGCCTAATATTTAATCTTGTAGCCCCCTGGGACAAAGTATGGTCCCTAGTTATTATAATGCAATCAGTTGTGGGGGATTTTGGGACACCCTGTATATTAATAAGGCGCGATTTATTCCATTTTCTGAATCATTTCGCAACGTCCTCAGCTCTTAACACGACCTCCCAGGAGGTCGCAACTCACACTTTGGAAAACACTGATTTATATGAAGCAATATTTCATTCGATGACTTTGTGCAATGACAAGCAATGCGAAGTAATAGCCTGACGGTCTTACTAATAAAAACTCTATATACAGACTTTAACTGTATTATACTTATACAATGAGTAGCTCGTTTATAAGTCGTGTGTAAATTCCTTACTAATAATCACTACATACGTCGTGTATAACAGTATAACTGTTACACAGCTACGTCATAGTTTCGTCATTACTTCATTACGAAAGGTAATAGAAAATCTGAGGTTCTCTACTGCATCCGGTAGAGCGCTCTAGTGTGTCGTGTTAAATATCGATAGTACAACTGGCTGTAATTGATTACCACACTACATTTTGGGCAAAGAGTACAAGCTACAGCAATATTATTCTAATAATTCTATGATCTTTGGCTTGTTCTTTTGTGGTTACAAGGCATCCATCATCATAAAATGACAGTCGATACGAACAGCTGTTAGAGGGGCGGCCATTTTTTCCCTATATACAACGCTTAAACAAGGTATTTCGTGTATATAACTACTGCAAAGCAATTCCCATTGTATAGTTACAGCCTGTTTATACGTCCATAGCTTATTCACGGTTTATTAGTAACGTCAACTCTGCATGAGTCTCGTATGAAAACTATACACGGTTTATTAGTAATACTGTGAAACAATAAAGAAAACGTCAACTGTTACGTGCAGTGCTCTACATTATGTTATAGGTATTCCTAGCAGCGAATAAAATTAAACACTTTACCATTTGTTTATTACCTCCTTTCAACCATAAAACTGTAAAATTTGCTCTCATTCGGTATCTTCTTTAGGCGTGAAAGCCACGCAGAAGTGGTAATAATATGGCTACACACTGCTCATTAGACGCTGTTCATCAGTCCACAGAGCTGACAGGACGTACTTTGAGGTGAATTCAACACAGCGCTGTGATTCTATATTCCATGGACATCCACATGCTCTTAATGAACTACACGTATCGCGCAAATGCCATGTTGCCACATCCATAATGCAACTGTCGAATCATTTATACCACACCGATTGTTGATATTACCGGAGTGCCGAATTGATTGTCAAGTGTCAAGTATTAATAGAATACATCAGTGCTTTCGGCCTTTGAACCGTAACCTACACTTCTATTCGCTAACGGTCTCTAATGAGAACAACAAACATGCATTTTCTAGTCTTTTATTACGTTTCTCTCGTTATGAGTACAACTTCAGAGGGGAATTTCATTAATCAGTACAGAAATTTAGTATTTAGAAAACTTTACTTTGATTCTTCTTCTAGTTTCACACGTTCCTATTCTATTTTCTCTTTCTTCTTCTACTTTACTATGATTATAATAGACATAATAATGATCATTATTATCATCAGCACCATCATCAACTGTATCTTTAAAATATTAAGTCATCAAGTCGTGTTTCCGGACTTTAAATTAAAAATATTCTCCTCATCACTTTCTCAATCTGCCATTATTTATTTTGTGCGAGATCGTGCGTATTTCCTTGGTTTCCGCACAAAACCAATCCGCGGAAAGTCTAAAATTCCACATTCAGTATTCCCAACCTAACACACATAACAATTTCCCTCTTCTTACCGCTTAAGTGACATATTGATTTTACTGCTCTAGGCTTTTAACATATTATTTTTAGAGACGTTCAATATAGTAATAATTATAAATTTGAAACTTACCACTGCAATTTCACCTAAATTGCACTGTTAATTATTGTTTTTAAATATTTGCAAAAATTAAGTAAACTCTACAACTCCACTAAAGTTACTGCATTCGTGATGCAAGTAACATTAAGGAAGCCGTGAAAAAATCAACAAGATTCCAGACTCATCATAGACTGGGGGAAAAAAAGACAGACTTATATCACGGCCTGCTGGAGTATAGTAAACACAGAAAACATTTTAATGCAACAATGTTGAAGATAGATATTTTTGTTTTGCAAATTTTCCGTCATTGAACAGAAACCAAGATGGAGATTTCATTACAACTAATTAGAAATTCCTCTTTCAGGTATGTAATAAACGATCTTCGCACAAAATAATGTACGATACACGAGCGGTATGTTTTCTTTCAATTCTCGGAAATTAAAAAGCTCAACTACGTTTCGCTTTTTCAAACTTTTCCTCGAACGTGAAAACTTCAACATCCCGTCTTGTAACGCATATTACTATTAATCTAACATTATTTTTAGTAAACTTTATACGAGGGAGAGTCAGAAAGAAACCATAATATTTGATTTATTAATTGAATATGTATAGGATGACCAGACGTCCTCTTTTTTCTGGACATGTCCTTTTTTAGGCCTTTGTCAGGGGTCCGGGCGGATTTTTTAAAAATGAAGAAATGTCCTCCTTTTCGTAACTTGTATGCCAGATATTTTGAAATTATCTGATTTGACGCGTTTTTCAAGTAATTTGCCTGTAGGTTGCAGCAGCATCGACGGAATAATAATAATAATAATAATAATAATAATAATAATAATAATAATAATAATAATAATAATAGTAATAATCTATACTAATAATAAATCTGTAGCCAAAATTTTTCTGGTAATTTTCGATTTTCCAAAAATAATTGGTCCTAACATATATAATTAACCACCCTGAAACCGAAAAGCGCTTTTTTGAAATTTTTGTTTGTATGTCTGTCTGTCTGTATGTTTGTTACCTTTTCACGCGATAATGGCTGAACGGATTTCGATGAAAATTGGAATATAAATTAAGTTCGTTGTAACTTAGATTTTAGGCTATATGGCATTCAAAATACATTATTTAAAAGGGGGTTATAAGGGGGCCTGAATTAAATAAATAGAAATATCTAGCTTATTATTGATTTTTGTGAAAATGTCGAATAACAAAAGTTTCTTTAAAAATAATTTCCGATAAGTTTTATTCTATGCAAAATGTTGATAGGACTGATATTTAATGAGATAAATGAGTTTTAAAATTAAAATAACTGCCATCTAAGGCCGTGTAATGAATTAAAAAAAAAATGACTTCGTCTATAAGTGGCCTTGGACAGCAACAATCGAAAGCTATGAAAGATAGCCTACAGAGAATGTTTATGTGTTTATATGAAGTAATATCGGAAGCTAAATTAACCGATTTGTATAATTAATTATCATTTCACCATTGGAAGTACAGTACATATTGTAAATGTCTTTGACGTACAGTACAGTAATTAGGCCTACATAATGGAGTAATACTGTATTACCTTTCATGAATCATGTATTTCAATAAAGAAAAATGCTAATAGATACTGTATATAAGTCAAAATTATTATACCCGCCCAATACGCGGTCCCAGTTAATACGCGTTTTACACCTGGTCCCTTGAGCAGCGTCTTATCGGGGTTTTACTGTAAATAAATAAATAAATAAATAAATAATAAATAAATAAATAAATAAATAATAAATAAATAAATAAATAAATAAATAATAAATAAATAAATAATAAATAAATAAATAAATAAATAAATAAATAAATAAATAAATAAACTACTGGCATCACATCGCATTACCAAAGAGTAGGCCTATTCCCGGCCTAGACTGAGCGATACCGTGGCCCCTTCTTGCAGGCAACACACATCGCCTGTGTGTGTTGCATGAGAGGTATGCTCGCCCCAGGCGCAGCATTAACATGCTTATTGCTTTTGTCTTCCGTCTCCCTCTCATTTGTTTCTCGCTTCCGACTGCTTCCCTTTTTCTTGATATAGTTTCATCTCAGTCTCATTTCTAATTCTCATTCCACTGCCATCTCAACCCCCACTTCAAAGAGACTTTTTATCCAGTGGTGGCTTCTTCAACTAATGTCTCCTTAATGGCATACCGGTGCAATTGGTTCTAGATATACCCCGATGGCCACTCTATGGCCACAATAATACGAACTCGTGTAAAAGTACCTGAAGAACTACTTCTGTTTCAATGGTCCAGAATTTGTACCAGTTGCTATGTTAAAGAATCATTACTGAAATTGTTGACGTGTTGTATCCAGCTTTTTCAGGGCCATCGAACATACCACCTTCTTGTTGATAGTTAAATGTTTACGTCCCATATCAGACGGTCAACATGTTTATACCGTTTGAGTTGACATAGTCCCTCTTCACACTGTGTTACATTCAAGTTCGTTCTTATTACTATAGGGCCAGGATTCCTAAGTAAATGAATATTTTATTTTCACTCAAATAGAAACTCGTAATTGTGTTTCAAGTTTCTGTCAAGGCCACTTGAGCATATATTTTAAATTTTATTTCAAACTAACCGTACCCGTGCGCTACGCTGCACCCGTTAGAAATAAATATAAAGTAATTACATAATTAAAATAGGACATTTGATCCAGGGAACATTCGTGTTTGATATAAAGATAAATCGTTTATTATGTTACTTAATTTAAATTGCATTTGCACATTTAAAATGCTATCATTTTGATTCAGAGAGCTCTCATTTGGTCATAAAAATTATTTTAGGAAATGCAGGAAACGAATGTACAGAATAGTCTATCAAGTTTTCTGTGCATAAGAAGCTATTTTAATCTTACCTGTCCTCGATTCACTCAGAAGTTACTGTAATAACATTATAGCATTATGTCCATCTAGAGAAACTACACTTTCCAATGGTGAATTAATAATTAATTATACAAATCGGTTAATTTAGCTTCTGATATTACTTCATACAAACACAGAAACATTAGGATATCTGTAGGCTATCTTTCATAGCTTTCGATTGTTCCTTTCCAAGGCCTCTTATAGATGAAGTAATTTGTTTTTTAATTCATTACACGGCCTTAGATGGCAGTTATTTTAATTTTAAAACTCATTTATCCCATTAAATATCAGTCCTATCAAAATTTTTCAAGGAATAAAATTTATCGTAAAATATTTTTAAAGAAACTTTTGTTATGTAACATTTTTCACAAAAATCAATAATAAGCGAGATATTTCGATTTATTTAATTCAGGCCCCCTTATAACCCCCTTTTAAATAACGTATTTTGAATGCCATATAGCCTAAAATCTAAGTTACAACGAACTTAATTTATATTCCAATTTTCATCGAAATCCGTTCAGCCATTATCGCGTGAAAAGGTAACAAGCATACAGACAGACAAACAGACAAAAATTTCAAAAAAGCGCTTTTCGATTTCAGGGTGATTAATTATATATGTTAGTACCAATTATTTTTGGAAAATCGAAAATTACGAGAAAAATTTCGGCTACAGATTTATTATTAGTATAGATATAAACACATTATTTTGATTATTTAAAATGTAAATACATATTTTCAAATATTCACATGAGAGACATATATACAAATTAAGTTTTCATCAAACAATTTTCGACAAAAGCCGAGACGATTCTAACATTCCTTAAAAATCTGTAGTGGAAAGCGGTCCTAGGGACGACTTAATCAAGGAAAAAATGACACTACATCTTTTCCAGTAGTATTGCAGAAAATATCAATTATATTTCAGAAATTATCAAATATATTTCAGATTAGTGAATTTAATTTCAGAAATTATCAAATGTAGCTATTTCAGATTAGTCAATATAATTTCAGAAATTATCAATTGTATTTCAGATGTCAATTCAATTTCAGGTAGTATTAATTGTATTTTAGATTAGTCGATTGTATTTCAGATGGGTCAATTGTATTTCAGGTGGCATCAAATTTATTTCAGATTTTGTATCTTCAATGTTTTGTTTTATTTTCATTGTTATAAAGTTTCTTGAGTTTCATATAAGAATTTGTTAAAATGTACTGTACTGTACTGTACTTTAAAGTATACTTCTTAATGTAAATTCAAAAGTTATTTATCGAATTACTACATAAATGACAACTTCTGAAATACAAATGGTAGTTTCTGAAATACAATTGACAAATCTGAAATACACTTGATGTTTTCTGAAATACAATTGATACTTCTGAAATTGAATTGACTTAATCTGAAATACAATTGATGTTTTCTGAAATACAAATGATACTATCTGAAATACAAATGATACTATCTGAAACAATACTACAATGATACTATGTGGAACAATAAGAAGAACTTTAAAAAATAAAACACAGCACTCAACACAATTAAAATTTTACAAAATTCTAGCAGTTCCATTATTAACTTACGGCTCAGAAAACTGTCATTAAACCGCGTATCAAAAATAAAAATTCAAGTAAGTGAAATGAAGTTCCTACGAGGTGTTGCCGGTTATACTTTATTGGATCATCATAGAAAAAAAATATCCGACAATTATTAAATATTTTTAATTTAGAAGAAAAGATTAAAAATCAGAAACAAAACTGGTACCAATATATTACAAAAATTACTAATGATAGATTACCAAAACCAATTATGGATTACGCACCAACAGGATATACACTATCTACCAAAACGTAATTGGGCACCCAAGATTTTACGTGCTAGATGCCATGTTTCGGTGGCTACTATGCAGTGGTATGCAGACAATAATGTTCACCGGTTGGACTGGCCTGCACGGAGTCCTGATCTCAATCCCATTGAGCACCTTTGGGACGAATTGGACCGGCGATTGAGGTTTCGGGAAATTCGGCCAACTTCCATTGTCCAACTGAGTACCATGTTGCAGGAGGAATGGCGACGCATTCCAGTGGATATCCTACACAAACTAGTGGAGAGCATGCCTGACAGGGTGGCTGCTGTTATAGCAACAAGAGGTGGTACCACGAGGTTCTAAAGGGGCAAAAAACAGTGCCCAATTACTTTTTGGTAGATAGTGTATTATTATTATTATTATTATTATTATTATCATCATCATCAAGAAACGTTTTAGACTCTTAGTAAAAGAAACAAGAATAACAGGGTTAAAAATTAATTCTGATAAAACTAAATACATGAATATATCACGTACCTCAAATAATAGAGGGTCACAATAGATGATTGGGAGTTTCAAAAAGTTACTCAATTTAAATTAGGAAGTATAATTAATGAAACAGACTTAGTATTTGGGAAAGAAATTGAAAATAGACTCGTTACGGCAAATAAGTGTTGCTAATCCCTTCATAAATTGCTTAGTTCCAAACTCCTTTCCAGATTATCAAAATTGAGATGCTATAAAACAATAACCCTACCAAGACCGAAAATAAGATGGACAGATAATTTAAACCTTGAAGACGGAACAGGCCAATAGGTCTAATCCCTGTAGCTGAAGAAGAAGAAGAAGAAGAAGAAGAAGAAGAAGAAGAAGAAGAAAAAGACTATCTGAAATTAAATTGACAAATCTGAAATACAACCGACGTTTTCTGAAATAAAATTGATACTATCTGAAATTAAATTGACAAATCTGAAATACAACCGACGTTTTCTGAAATAAAATTGATACTATCTGAAATTAAATTGACAAATCTGAAATACAACCGACGTTTTCTGAAATAAAATTGATACTATCTGAAATTAAATTGACAAATCTGAAATACAACCGACGTTTTCTGAAATAAAATTGATACTATCTGAAATTAAATTGACAAATCTGAAATACAACCGACGTTTTCTGAAATAAAATTGATACTATCTGAAATTAAATTGACAAATCTGAAATACAACCGACGTTTTCTGAAATAAAATTGATACTATCTGAAATTAAATTGACAAATCTGAAATACAACCGACGTTTTCTGAAATAAAATTGATACTATCTGAAATTAAATTGACAAATCTGAAATACAACCGACGTTGTCTGAAATACAATTGATACTATCTGAAATTTAATTGACAAATCTGAAATACAACCGACGTTGTCTGAAATAAAATTGATACTATCTGAAATTAAATTGACAAAACTGAAATACAACCGACGTTGTCTGAAATACAATTGATACTACCTGAAATTTAATTGACTAATCTGAAATACAAATGATAATTTCTGAAATTAAACTGATGTTTTCTGAAATACAACTGGAAAAGGTGTAGTAGTATACTGGACCTGATACGTATCAGAAAGGGGAACAAAAGCAAAAGGATTGAAAGTGAAAGAAACGCAAATACGAATGACATTAAAATCGTAGGAAATTATTTGGCGCATATTAAGCTGTACCCGGGCTGCAATGCTTAGCATTCTTTGGTGTAAGTGAAAAGCGCTGTGACTCTATTTTAGACGTCACCAGTAGACCCAGCGTCTTGATTTTTCTCCCTACTTAAAGTCAACACTTTTCGACAAAGTAATTAACACTTGAAATACGCCGAACGAACAACTTGACTATGAAAAAAGAGAAGTCTCTGCTGCGCACCTCTTCTTTGACAGTTGCTAATTTCCACACCGGCCTGCTCATCCATTCATGCGGCCACGTCTGCGAGTTAGCGACTGAACAGAAAAAGATCTGGCTGCTTGGCAGGAAAGAGTGCAATGACTCTGTCACAATATCAGCTTGCGATCCGAACAGGGGCGTAACTACAGGGTGGGCTGGACTGGTAAATGCCACAAGATGAAGGGATTACAGCCGTTATTATTATTATTATTATTATTATTATTATATTACTATTACCATTACCATTATCATTACTTACTTACTTACAAATGGCTTTTAAGGAACCCGAAGGTTCATTACCGCCCTCACATAAGCCCGCCAATGGTCCCTATCCTGTGCAAGATTAATCCAGTCTCTATCATCATACCCCACCTAACTCAAATCCATTTTAATATTATCCTCCCATCTACGTCTCGGCCTCCCTAAAGGTCTTTTTCCTCCGGTCTCCCAACTAACACTCTATATGCATTTCTGGATTCGCCCATACGTGCTATATGCCCTGCCCATCTCAAACGTCTGGATTTAATGTTCCTAATTATGTCAGGTGAAGAATACAATGCGTGCAGTTCTGCGTTGTGTAACTTTCTCCATTCTCCTGTAACTTCATCCCGCTTAGCCCCAAATATTTTCCTTAGCACCTTATTCTCAAACACCCTGAACCTATGTTCCTCTCTCAGAGTGAGAGTCCAAGTTTCACAACCATACAGAAGAACCGGTAATATAACTGTTTTATATATTCTAACTTTCAGATTTTTCGACAGCAGACTGGATGATAAGAGCTTCTCAACCGAATAATAACACGCATTTCACATATTTATATTGCGTTTAATTTCCTCCCGAGTGTCATTTATATTTGTTACTATTATTACATTATTATTATTATTATTATTATTATTATTATTATTATTACTATTACCATTACCATTACCATTACCATTATTATTATTATTATTATTATTATTATTATTATGGGAATATAAGGTTTACAGTGCATCCGTTATTCATTGATTTCAAAAAGGCATATGACTCGGTTAAGAGAGAAGTTTTATATGATATTCTTTTTGAATTTGGTATTCCCAAGAAACTGGTTCGATTAATTAAAATGTGTCTCAGTGAAACGTACAGCAGAGTCCGTTTAGGTCAGTTTCTGTCAGATGTGGGCTAAAGCAAGGAGATGCACTATCACCTTTACTTTTTAACTTTGCTCTAGGAGTATGCCATCAGGAAAGTCCAGGATAACAGAGAGGGTTTGGAATTGAAAGGGTTACATCAGCTGCTTGTCTATGCGAATGACGTGAATATGTTAGGAGAAAATCCACAAACGATTAGGGAAAATACGGGGAATTTACTTGAAGCAAGTAAAGAAATAGGTTTGGAAGTAAATCCCGAAAAGACAAAGTATGTGATTATATCTCGTGATGAGAATATTGTACGAAATGGAAATATAAAAATTGGAAATTTATCCATTGAAGAGGTGGAAAAATTCAAATACTTGGGAGCAACAGTAACATATATAAATGATACTCAGGAGGAAATTAAACGCAACATAAATATGGTAAATGCCTGTTATTATTCGGTTGAGAAACTTTTATCGTCCAGTCTGCTGTCAAAAAATCTTTAAGTTAGAATTTATAAAATAGTTATATTACCGGTTGCTCTATATGGTTGTGAAAGAGAGGAACAAAGGTTAAGGGTGTTTGAGAATAAGGTGCTTAGGAAAATATTTGGGGCTAAAAGGGATGAGGTTACAGGAGAATGGAGAAAGTTACACAACGCAGAACTGTACGCATTGTATTCTTCACCTGACATAATTAGGAACATTAAATCCAGACGTTTGAGATGGGCAGGGCATGTAGCACGAATGGGCGAATCCAGAAATGCATATATAGTGTTCGTTGGGAGGCCGGAGGGAAAAAACCTTTGGGGAGGCCGAGACGTAGATGGGAAGATAATATTAAAATGGATTTGAGGGAGGTGGGATATGATGATAGAGAATGGATTAATCTTGCTTAGGATAGAGACCAATGGCGGGCTTATGTGAGGGCGGCAATGAACCTCCGGGTTCCTTAAAAGTAAGTAAGTATTATTATTATTATTACTACTACTATTATTATTTTAAATTCAGGAGAGAAAACTCAGAGGGTAAATCCTCCTCTTGTACATAAGAAATCGCTTATATGGGAGACTCGGCTAATTCCGTAGTATTAAGAAGTAAATCTATCATATTTCTATCAAACTGTTTATTGAAAAATATTACCAAGGTATGTAGACATGGACGAAACCTTTCATTACCAAATGAGATAAAGAGACTTATTTAGTTGTACATACATTACAGTTGAAAAACAACTCGCGTAATTCCGCAACAGTGCGGATAAATCCGCAATAGGCCTTGGCTAATTCCGCAATGGTAAATAATTATGAAATACATTATGAAAGTAACATAAAAGGAACAGTAATTAAGACTGTTGGTGGAGTGAAGAGGAAAAACAGGGAAAGCCCCGAGAAAAACCCTCACAATCTTGGCTCTGTTCTCCACAAATAGGCTGTAGCTTTAATATCGCCGGTATTTGAACCATGGTCCGAGGTCTAGGTAAGCGAAGTCTCTGTGTTACAAAGGCAGTTTTCTCGTGAAGCAACTTCAGAAACCGACTCTCATGAAACTCAGATAATGCCACAGTGATAGAAAAAAATATTCATCGTAATAAAACTAAAAAAAGAAAACATTAGAAGGTGTATAATCCAATATATGAGCCAACAAACAGTAAAAAAATAATAAAACTAGCAATAAAAATGAATGCGATGACAGAATTTGCATCGTAAACGTCACAGAAGACGACCGATCAAATAGCAACATAAGGTCGTCATCACTGACTCCTATCACCGGTTTACTGCACTACAAGTAATTTAACAGGACCATCAAGATGGAAGTAAAAATAAAATGGTGATCAAACGCAATCGCTTCTAAATGCTGGTAGAATTTCGTTACGGCTGACTTTTTTTTTTACACTTATGAATTCGAACTTATTTACATTTGACTCTCCAATTAACATGGTCTTCGCGCAAACATACATATACGAAGCAGAAATTTGCAGATCGCACAAAATAACGGTATTCAAACATGACATTAATATTAAACGACATTACCTAAACTGGTCTACAGCACATCGGCGAAAATACCGGCCCAGAATTTTTTTCACATGCCTTGATATAGAGAAAGTGAAAGTAATATAATTGTGCATACTGAAGAGGGTAACAAAATACATTACTTACTTACTGGCTTTTAAGGAACGCGGAGGTTCATTGCCGCCCTCACATAAGCCCGCCATTGGTTCCTATCCTGAGCAAGATTAATCCAGTCTCTACCATCATATCCCACCTCCTTCAAATCCATTATAATATTATCTTCCCATCCACGTCTTGGCCTCAACAAAGGTCTTTTTTCCTCCGGCCTCCCAACTAACACCACTCTATATGCATTTCTGGATTCGCCCATACATCCTATATTCCCTGCCCATCTCAAACGTCTGTTCCTAATTATGTCAGGTGAAGAATACAATGCGTGCAGTTCTGCGTTGGGTAACTTTCTCCATTCTCCTGTAACCTCATCCCTCTTAGCCCCAAATATTTTCCTAAGAACCTTATTCTCATACACCGTTAATCTCTGTTCCTCTCTCAAAGTGAGAGTCCAAGTTTCACAACCATACAGAACAACCGGTAATATAACTGTTTTATAAATTCTAACTTTAAGATTTTTTTGAAGCAGACTAGATGACAAAAGTTTCTCAACCGAATAATAACAGGCATTTCCCATATTTATTCTGTGTTTAATTTCCTCCCGAGTATCAGTCATATTTGTTACTGTTGCTCCCAGGTATTTTAATTTTTCCACCTCTTCAAAAGATAAATTTCCAATTTTTATATTTCCATTTTGTACAATATTCTCGTCATGAGACATTTAGTATTTAGTATTTATTTATTTTACTAATAATTGTAACATAAAATGTAAAATATACAGAGAAACTTTAGCTCGCCCCTGAAAGAGTAGAACTCGTGCTCAGGGGCGGATTCCTGAATTGAAATTAATAATTATACAATACAATTATAATTAATAATTATACAATACAATTTTCAATTATAGTATATAAATTTAAATTTACGATTTTTCAATTTTTATAAAATTCATGCATAACTTTTTAAATTTAACACTAGAACTATTCGAATTGACAAGATTAGGATAATTAAATATAAATTTGTTATATATTCTTGGGCCTAAATTACTACTATGATTAAATACTGTAACAGTGTTGCATTTTGGTTCAAACAATCTTAAAGAATTCATACCTTTTGTTTCATAAATATGAGAATACAATTCAAAATTATTTCGATATTTATGTATGAATTTTATTAATACAATATAATAAATTTGTCATAATCATATACTTAGTCTTTTCGGGATTTACTTCCAAACCTATCGCTTTACTTGCTTCAAGTAAAATTCCCGTGTTTTCCCTAATCGTTTGTGGATTTTCTCTTAACATATTCACGTCATCCGCATAGACAAGCAGCTGATGTAACCCGTTCAATTCCAAACCCTCTGTGTCATCCTGAACTTTCCTAATGGCATATTCTAGAGCAAAGTTAAAAAGTAAAGGTGATAGTGCATCTCCTGGCTTTAGCCCACAGTGAATTGGAAAGGCATCTGACAGAAATTGACCTATACGGACTCTGCTGTACGTTTCACTGAGGTATATTGCTGATATACGATATATTCTATGGAGTACAATAAATGAAATGAATAACAATTATCGGTCTTACCTAAGTTTCTGAAAGAGTTTTAACACCAAATTGATAAGCGTTTCGTATAATGTCAAGGCGGCACATAACATGGGATTGTATAATGTTAGTTTCAGTAAATGTTTCAGAGGTTCTACTTTCTGGTTGCCGTATTCAGTGAAGTTTTTGGCACTCTGTGCAGTGAACTACCAACTCGATATCGGAGGAAGTGGCTTACGGAGTAATACACAAACCTTCGCACGTCCAGATCGCACAATAAATTAGTCCACGTGTGCAATAAAGGGGGAGAGGGGTTGAGGGGGGAAAAGGAAAGGGACTAATTTCAGTACGTGTTCCCGTTACAAAGGAGGCAACTTACTTCACGGGCTCCCCTTCTCTGCAACGCTATCCCGTATTTAAGAGGCGCGTGTTGAAGACATCTGCCTGCAGAAATTCCTTACTATTTGAGAAACTATTCTTCATTCCCATTGTAAATTCTCTGATGCTTGTGTCTGATAAATTTGTCAAAACCTGCAACTATACACCGAGACGGTATATTTATTTTGACTCGCCAAGCCATGAAGCAGATATTTACGAAGTTTGAGAATTTTAGCAAGCTTATACAGGGTGTTTCCGAGGTGGTGTTACAAACTTTCAGGATAATGACGAAGGGCACATGTATCAATTTGAGATAAGGAGCCATGGACCGGATATGACTGAGTCGAAAGTTATAAGCAATAGTAATATGCGTTACAAGAGCGGTATGTTGACATTTTCATGTTCGAGGAAAAGATTGAAAAAGCGAAACTTAGTTGAGCTTTTTAATTTCCGAGAACATGAAAACTAACATACCGCTCGTGTATCGTACATTATTTTGTACGAAGATCGTTTATTACATACCTGAAAGACGAATTTCTAATTAGTTGCAATGAAATCTCCATCTTGGTTTCTTTTTGATGATGGCAACTTCGAAACACCAAAATATATTTCTTCAACATTGTTGTTATAAAATGTTTTCTGTGTTTACTATACTCCAGCAGGCCGTGATATACGTCTGTCCTTTTTTTTCCCCAGTCTATAAATGCGAACTTAAAACAAACAGTAAGGTTATGTAATGATTTATTTTTCATTTTAATATTTTAACAATATTATTTATATAACATATTGCAGTAATAACATCGGCATCAGGAATCTTGTTGATTTTTTCACGGCTTCCTTAATGTTACTTGTATCAGGAATGTAATAAGTTTCGTGGAGTAGTAGACTTTACTTAATTTTTGCAAATATTTAAAAACAATAATTAACATTGCAATTTAGGTGAAATTGCAGTGGTAAGTTTCAATTTATAATTATTACTATGTTAAACGTCTCTAAAAATAATATGTTAA